>JAPDVR010000022.1:894620-1084620 GCA_026230005.1 Gila orcuttii | reverse complement strand
CACTACACACTGCACTCACAATACACACTGCACTCACACTACACACTACTCACTGCACTCACACTACACACTGCACTCACACTACTCACTGCACTCACACTACACACTCACACTACACTCACACTACTCACTGCACTCACACTACTCACTGCACTCACACTACACACTGCACTCACACTACTCACTGCACTCACACTACACACTGCACTCACACTGCACTCACACTACACACTGCACTCACACTACACACTACTCACTGCACTCACACTGCACTCACACTACACACTGCACTCACACTACACACTGCACTCACACTACTCACTGCACTCACACTACACACTGCACTCACACTGCATCACTACACACTACTTACTGCACTCACACTACACACTGCACTCACACTACACACTACTCACTGCACTCACACTACACACTGCACTCACACTACACTCACACTACACACTGCACTCACACTACACACTGCACTCACACTACTCACTGCACTCACACTACACACTGCACTCACACTGCACTCACACTACTTACTGCACTCACACTACACACTGCACTCACACTACACACTACTCACTGCACTCACACTACACACTGCACTCACACTGCTCTCACACTACACACTGCACTCACACTACACACTGCGCTCACACTACTCACTGCACTCACACTACACACTACTCACTGCACTCACACTACACACTGCGCTCACACTACACACTGCACTCACACTACACACTACTCACTGCACTCACACTACACACTGCACTCACACTGCACTCACACTACACACTGCACTCACACTACACACTGCACTCACACTACTCACTGCACTTACGGTCTGAGACAGCCTGGACATATTTGCTGTGATTATAATTATTTACTTAATGAAACAATGCATCATGAAATCTGAATCTGTCACAATTTGATTCAGATTGATGCAATTCATAATTTAAAAAAATGCTCAAATTTCTTTTTTTTATGAAAATAATTTTTTTTTTCCTTCAAATACTTTTAGGATGCATTCAATTGATCAAAAAATCAAAAATGTTAAAGCCAAATTTCAAGAATAAATTACTTTTGACTATATATTCATATAGTGATTCACATAGTGGTGCGTGCGTGTGTGTGTGTGTGTGCTTGATGGTTTATCTTGTCGAGTGACTGCAGATTTGAAGTTTAGGACACTGTTAGATTAGAAGAAGGAAACAGTGGAAACACAACGCAACTAAACACAGCCCAGTTTCTGCAACGCAGAAAGCTCAGATGACATTGACATCCACAGATTTGCTGGAATGTTGTTTGTGCATGTAAAAAAATGTATTTAAAGGATTTAAGATGGTTTACTGATATAGTCTGGTATTTGTATGTAATCCCCGAAGCGATGGTGTTTAACTGCAGATGTCCTTATCGTTTCAGTCCTCTCCTGTGGTGACCCTGCCCAGAGTCGAGGGTGAGATGCTCTCTCACACACACACACACACACACACACACACATATACACATACATTCAGCTCAAACACACACACAGTGTACAGTATATGTACTTGACATGTATTTAGCTGGAACTTATATTATAAAAGTAAAACAAAGCAATAATGTAATATAATAAAACGAGTAACAGTGTAGTGTGTGTGTGTTGTTGTGGTTCTATTCGGCGAGCCGATCCGATGGGAAACGAATTTACAGCTGATCATCGATGTTCTTCTGACAAGTGGCAATCTGAGCGGTTCATATGAGAGCCGTCACACACACACACACACACCTGCCACTGCTGGCCTGCAACATGGACCTGATGTGGATGGCAGAGGCGCACTCGCCCAGGTACACACACACACACACGCACACACACATACACAGTGATGGGAATAACGGCGTTATAAATAACGCCGTTACTAACGGCATTACTTTTTCCAGTAACGAGTAATCTAATTGATTACTCTTCTCATCTTAATAACGCCGTTACCGTTACTGCCAAAAAATGCGGCGCGTTACTATAACTGATGAAGCTGTTTTTTTTTTTCATCAGACCAACTAGATCTCTGAGCGAGAGGCAAATACTTTTTTTACTGTTCTTCCTTGGTTAGTGGGCAGAGCACGAGACAAGCGCATAAATGCTGACGATTGGCTATAAGGTAGAGTAAAATGTCATTGTAAGCCAATCAGAGGTAGAGTTGGGCGGGTGTTCGAAAGCACGCATAGTAGTGATGGGCATTCGGCTCTTTTGACTCAGCTCACTGAAAAGAGCCGGCTCTTTTGGCTCACAAACGGCTCTTTAAATGACTTTGACTATAATATTTCAATTTTTATTACATAATTATTTAATTTCTATAGGCTAAATTTGTAAAAATAGAGTCGGCTCTTCAGATATGCGAGCCAGCTCCCAACGTTCACCTAAAAGAGCCGGCTCTTAGAGTCGGCTCATTCGCGAATCGCGAACGACCCATCAAAAGCTCATTCGCGAACGAGTCGATCCATCATCACTAACGCTCATTCGCGAACGACCCATCATCACTAACGGCTAACGCTCATGAATTGCGAATGACCCATCATAACGCATAGTCGGGCAGGACAGGACACACAAGGAACAACACAAGCCAGTCAGTCAACGAGAGACAGGTATAGCGACGAGCTTAACAAGCTTAATTTAATTTTGCCCAGTTGTGGCCTGTTGAGGGGCAATAAATATCAAAATTTCCAAAACATCTATTGTGTTATTTGCATTGATCCACTATATAAACATAATATCTACATACATGGCGTTTGATTGGAGGCTAGTCTCACTTTGTCCCACAGCAACATTTTTTTTTTTAGATGCGTGTACAATGTTTCATGTTTCTGTTAATAATGTATTGTATTAAGTGTCCATTTCATTATAATATTCAAATTTATCATAAATAATTGAACATGCACATGTATTTTAAGTTCCGTTAAAGAGGGGTAGAGGTGGGGTCACATTTGAGCATTTAAAATTTAATTTTACTTGAAAGTAACGCAATAGTTACTTTCATAAGTAACTAGTTACTTTTAAAATTTGTAACTGAGTTACTAATTTAGTTACTTTTTGGAATAAGTAACTAGTAACTGTAACTAATTACTTTTTAAAAGTAACTTGCCCAACACTGCACATACACACACACACACTCTCTCTCTCTCTCTCTCACACACACACACACACACACACACACACACACTCTCATACACACACATACACACACACACACACACTCTCACACACACAGACACACACACGCCAATTTCAACACACTACTAACTAACTAATTCAACCAGGCCCCGCCCCTTTATTCTGCGTATGAATTATTATAATGAGGAATATTGTGACGTGTTCGTTCCCGGAAGAAACTCAAGATACAATGGAGGCGTTTCAGGAGTTCAGAAACACTGACACTGATATAGAGAATAACTGGAGCTTTTCATGATCAAACAGCAACATTACACACTAAACACTGATGAACACTACACACTAAACACAGATGAACATTACACACTAAACACTGATGAACACTACACACTAAACACAGATGAACACTACACACTAAACACTGATGAACACTACACACTAAACACTGATGAACACTACACACTAAACACAGATGAACACTACACACTAAACACTGATGAACACTACACACTAAACACTGATGAACACTACACACTAAACACAGATGAACACTACACACTAAACACAGATGAACACTACACACTAAACACTGATGAACACTACACACTAAACACAGATGAACACTACACACTAAACAGATGAACACTACGCACTAAACACAGATTAACACTACACACTAAACACAGATGTACACTACACACTTAACACAGATGAACACTACACACTAAACACACATGAACACCACACACTTAACACAGATGAACACTACACTCTAAACAGATGAACACTACACACTAATCACAGATGAACACTACACACTAAACACAGATGAACACTACACACTAAACACAGATGAACACTACACACTAAACACAGATGAACACTACACACTAAACACTGATGAACACTACACACTAAACACAGATGAACACTACACACTAAACACAGATGAACACTACACACTAAACACAGATGAACACTACACACTAAACACAGATGAACACTACACACTAAACACTGATGAACACTACACACTAAACACTGATGAACACTACACACTAAACACAGATGAACACTACACACTTAACACTGATGAACACTACACACTAAACACAGATGTACACTACACACTTAACACAGATGAACACTACACACTAAACACACATGATGCAAACACACACAGGCGTGCGGTGTTTGTTTGTGTTTGGAGCTCCGTCGAATTGATTCATTAATCCTTGATTTTCTTCTTTACCACTCATTTATAAACAAGTACTTTCTATTTTTATATCGTGTGAACTTATCCTTGATACTATTCCCTATAAAAAACAATCGGATTGCTTTGATATCGCTACTTAGATCCAACTTTGCGAATCCCAGCTACTAGCCTTTTAGCCCGCTAGCATTTCACGCGTGGCCTCGCGCCAATCGACCGTCGGATTTTACACCCGTTTCACTGAAAGGATACGGGTTATATCCAGGATTTCAGTCCTAAATTAGTAGTGATATTGGTAGTATCACTACTAATTTAATGTTCATCTGTTATAATGGCGAATATATCGGATGTGTGTCTAACGCTACCTCTGAGTGCAGGTGAGGACACATTCGAGCTGCATTCGGTGCTGTTGGAGCTGGAGTCCGTGGAGAAGCAGATCCGCAGTCTGCTAGAGAGGCAAACCGAGCTGCGAGATCGGCGATCAGCGCTTGAAACATCACGCGCCGATGCTCACAAGTCAGTGGTTAGTAACTTTTTGACTCTGACTTCGTCTACTCCGTGCGTTTCTCTGCCCAGGAGGACGCGATCATCTCTGGCTTCATTCACTCCGGCACCGACACAAAGCCATGGACCCTGGGTGATCCCTCAGCGGAAGACACGAGCCAGGACCAGACCAAGAACCTCTCCACCCCTCCCGGTCTTCGAGATCTCCACCCGGAACCGCTTCTCCCCTCTTCGCGAGTCGGAACGTGACGACGCCGTGATCATCGGCAGTTCCATCGTCCGTCATGTCCACGCTACCTCAGGTAAGGGTAATGTGCGCACTCACTGCTTTCCTGGTGCTCGTGTTCTAGATTTCGCTGCACATGTTCCCGAGATCCTGAACGGTGACGAGCGCGTCGGAGCTGTGGTGCTGCACGCGGGAACGAACGACATCCGGCTGCGGCAGATGGAGGTTCTGAAGAAGGACTACAGGAGCCTGATCGAGACGGTACGCAGCACAGCGCCTGAGGCAACGATCATCGTGTCTGGACCGCTTCCCACGTACCGACAAGGACAAGAAAGGTTCAGTAGACTATTTGCTCTAAATGAATGGTTAATATCATGGTGTAATGAACAGAAACTGCTCTTTGTAAATAATTGGAATCTGTTCTGGGAGCGACCTAGGCTCTACCGTGCTGATGGCCTGCACCCCAGCAGAATCGGAGCGGCTGTGCTGTCGGACAACATCTCCAAGACGTTACACACCATCTGACTAGTAAGTCAAAGTCCAAATCACAATCTCTGCTGTCCCAACTTAATATATACAAGTAGTGTAGAACATTATATAGAAACTGTGTCTATTCCTCGTCTAGTGAGGCCAAACAATAAATCTAGTTTAGGATCTAGGAAAAATCTTATTGTAATTAAACCAGAAAATCTAAATCTCAGTGAACAAAAAGAATTTCTAAAACTAGGTCTTCTAAACATTAGATCGCTCACACCTAAGGCGGTTATTGTAAATGAAATGGTCACAGATAATAATTTCGATGTTCTGTGCCTTACTGAAACCTGGCTTAAACCAAATGATTATTTCGGTCTAAATGAGTCTACTCCACCAGGATACTGTTATAAGCATGAGCCCCGTCTGATCGGTCGTGGCGGCGGTGTTGCAACAATCTATAGAGATATCCTTAATGTTACTCAGAAAACAGGTCACAGGTTTAATTCGTTCGAAGTACTTGTGCTAAATGTTACGCTCTTAGATGTAAGAAAGAAATCCCTATTATCTCTAGCCTTGGCGACCGTATATAGACCTCCAGGGCCCTATGCTGATTTCCTAAAAGAGTTTGCAGACTTTCTCTCAGATCTATTGGTCAATGCCGATAAAGCAATAATTGTTGGAGATTTTAACATACACGTAGATAACACAAATGATGCGTTAGGGACTGCGTTTACAGATTTATTAAACTCATTTGGGGTCAAGCAAAACGTCAGTGGTCCCACTCATCGTCTAAATCATACACTAGATTTAATTATATCATATGGAACCAATCCAGCCGATATAGATATTATAGCGCAAAGTGACGATCTCACTGATCATTGTATGGTAACGTGCATATTACGTACTGCTGAAATTTGCCATGTTGCGCCACGTTATCGACCAGGCAGAACAATCGTTCCAACCACTATAGATAGATTCACAAATAGCTTACCTGATCTATCTCAGCTGCTCAGTGAACCCAAACAAACAGATGAACTAGAGGAAATGACTAGCAGTTTGAGCACCATTTTCTCTAGTACATTAGATATTGTTGCACCAATTAGATTAAAAAAGGTTAGAGAGAAAACTAAAGCACCATGGTACAATAGTACTACACATGTTATCAAGAGAAAAACTCGTAACTTAGAGCGTAAATGGAAACAAACTAATTTAGAGGTCTTTAGAATCGCGTGGAAAGACAGTATGTCACGTTATAAAAAGGCTCTAAAAGCAGCCAGGGCTGAGCATCTCCGCAAACTAATAGAAAATAACCAAAATAATACAAGGTTTTTATTTAACACCGTGGCTAGACTAACAAATAAACAGACATCACCAGAGCAAAATATTCCGTTACAGTATAGTTGTAATGATTTTATGAATTACTTCAATGAGAAAATAGAAAGCATCCGAAATACAATTGTAAATGTACAATCCTCTATGGTGTCTTATGATTCAGCCACAATTATCGCCCCTCAAGAACAACTACACCGCTTTACAACTATAGGACAGGAAGAGCTAAATAAACTTATCATTGCATCTAAACCAACAACATGTTTATTAGACCCAATACCCACTAAACTACTGAAAGAAGTGTTACCTGTAGTGGAAGAGCCTCTTCTCAATATTATTAACTCGTCTTTATCTTTAGGTCATGTTCCAAAAATATTTAAGCTTGCAGTAATAAAACCTATTATTAAGAAACCACAATTAGATCAAAATAACTTAGCAAATTACAGACCCATTTCAAATCTTCCATTTATATCTAAAATACTAGAAAAAATTGTGTCCGCTCAATTGTGCTCTTTCTTGCAAGAAAATGATATCTATGAAAAATTTCAGTCAGGATTCAGACCGCATCATAGCACAGAAACTGCGCTAGTTAAAATTACAAATTATTTACTTTTAGCTTCTGACCAAGGCTGTATCTCAATACTAGTTCTACTCGATCTTAGCGCTGCGTTCGACACTATAGATCATAAAATACTCTTGGATCGACTACAAAACTACACTGGTGTTCAGGGACAGGCATTAAGCTGGTTTAGATCGTACTTATCAGACCGTTACCATTTTGTCTGTTTAAATGGTGAAAAATCGAAGATAACGTCAGTAGAGTATGGAGTGGCGCAAGGATCGGTGTTAGGCCCTCTGCTATTCTCAATATATATGCTGCCACTGGGTAATATTATAAGAAAACATGGAATTAATTTCCACTGTTATGCTGATGACACTCAATTATATATTTCATCACGACCAGATGAAAACACTAACTTATCTAAATTGACAGAGTGTCTTAAAGATATAAAATGCTGGATGACGTGTAATTTCCTGCTATTAAATTCAGATAAAACGGAGGTATTACTTATTGGTCCAAAAAACTACCCACAAAACCTCGTACAATACAACTTTAATTTAGAAGGATGTCCAGTTACTTTATCCACTACAGTAAAAGACCTGGGTGTTATACTAGACCGCAACTTGTCTTTCGAAAATCATATTTCATATGTTACAAGAACAGCCTTTTTCCACCTTAGAAATATTGCTAAGCTACGTAACATGCTATCTGTTTCTGATGCAGAAAAGTTAGTTCATGCATTCATGACCTCAAGACTAGATTACTGTAACGCTTTATTAGCTGGTTGTCCTACATCCTCAATAAACAAGCTACAGTTAGTGCAAAATGCAGCTGCTAGAGTTTTTACTAGGTCAAGAAAATATGATCATATAACACCAATTTTATCATCTCTGCACTGGTTACCTATTAAGTTCCGTATCAATTACAAAGTACTATTACTGACGTATAAAGCCCTAAATGGTCTAGCTCCTGTATATTTAATGGACCTTCTATCGCCCTACAATCCATCGCGTTCTTTAAGATCCCTAAATTCGAGGCTTCTGGTCATTCCTAGGATATCGAACTCCACTAAAGGAGGGAGGGCGTTCTCGCATTTAGCTCCTAAACTCTGGAATAGCCTTCCTGATACTGTTCGTTGCTCAGACTCGCTCTCCCAGTTCAAAACTAGATTAAAGACGCATCTCTTTAGCCAAGCATTCACATAATGCTTACCTTTTATACTACTGTTGAATCAGATCGAATGCATTAATATTATGAACAGCAGCTACGCTAATTATTTCCCATCTGCTTTTCTGCTGTTATCTCGGGACGCTAGTCCCGAGGTAAATAGCGTTCTTCAGCTACAGTCTGTATCCAGCCTCTCACGGAGACTTCAGAGTCCCCAACACCTGCGATGAGATGACTCGACGCCTGTGAAGAGACGACTCAATGCCGGCGATATGTTATGCCCTAAATTAATACATGATGATTAACTAACTGTATTTTTTACGTACATTTCTGAAATGCACTTTCTGTAAAGCTGCTTTGAAACAATATGTATTGTGAAAAGCGCTATACAAATAAATTTGAATTGAATTGAATTGAACATGAACATTACACACTTAACACAGATGAACACTACACACTAAACACAGATGAACACTACACACTAAACACTGATGAACACTACACACTAAACACAGAAGAACACTACACACTAAACATTAGTAAATGATATGTGTGTCCTCAGGTTCGGTCACGGCACGTTCATGGTGTGTCTGGAGAGCATCTATAAGAAGATCACGGGTCAGGATCTGAAGTATGAGGCGCTGATGGGGAAGCCCAGTGAACTGACCTATCACTACGCAGAGTTCCTCATCAGAGAGCAGGCCTCAGAGCGAGGCTGGCGGCAGCCAATCACAGCACTGTATGCTGTCGGGTGAGTGACACACACTGCAGTTACAGTCAAGCTGTTTAAAGGAATGAAAAATTGTTTTCAAGGAAAAAACTTTTAAATATGTCATTTTGGTGAGTTCACTAGTGTAACAGCGTCACACGTAGGCTCACTATTGGCCGACGCTGGTCATGTGTGTGATGCGCGTGACGTACAACACAGAAGCGCTGCGCTGTTACACTAGTGAACTCACTCGAGGCCCACAGAGAAGGAAATTAATAGTTGAATAAAGTCGTTATTTTTGTTTTTTTTGCGCACAAAAAGTATTCTCGTCGCTTGATAAACTTAAGATTGAGCCACTGTAGTCACTTGGACTATGTTAACGATGTCTTTAATAACTTTTCGGGGAACAAGTTTCAATCCCTTAAAAGCCTATGGAGGAGTGATTCAGCTCTCAGATTTAATCAAAAATATCTTAATTCGTGTTCGAAGATGAACGAAGGTCTTACGGGGTTGAACAACATGAGGGAGAGTAAATACTGACAAAATTTACATTATTGGGTGAACTATCCCTTTAATGACTTGTGTTGTTGTTAACCCTTTAGGGACAACCTGATGACTGACATCTACGGTGCCAATCTCTACAACCGGTACCTGGAGGAGCGCGTGGCGCGCAAGAGCCGAGCCGTGGCCAACATGGGGTCGGGATCCGTCCCTCGGGACTCGGAGAATAACAGCTGGGAAAGTGAGCTCGCGTCACCATCCGCGACCTCCTGCAAATCCATCCTGGTGTGCACAGGTGTGTATAACCCTCACCTGCAGTTACCCAGAGACGCCAGCAGGAGCGTGACGGAGCCGGTGTTCCACGGGCACAGGGACTTCTGCTTCGACCCGGCGCTGGTGGAGCCCGAGAGCATCGTGCCGGACGTGGACGCCGCGGTGCAGCTCATCTTCCAGATGGAGGAGTTCGGGAGCGAGCGTTAGGCAGTCCCGTTTCAGCTGGAACACGTCCCAGAAATCAAGACTCGACATCCTTTACACTTAAAACAAGCACTTTGAGTCTCAGTCGTGAAACGCACAGTAGATCCACGACTGATCACTACTGGAAGTGTACAGTTGTGTTCAAATCCACTAAACTTCCTCCGATTGCAAGCGCTCGAAGCTCGTTTCTGCCACGCTAAACACAAATACATGAAATGAAAAGGTAATTGCGACTTCTTCTCTCACCACTCGAGAAAAACGCCAGAACTGTGAGATAAAAAGTCGCAAATATCTTTATTTTTGTTTGTTGGTGTGAACAAGCTTCCATAGCAAAGATGTTTTAAAGAAACCATCAGTATTTCTGTTATTTCACACAGTTCAGTGTTAAAATCAGATTACAGTAACTCACTGTACGGTTTTATCGTTACACATATACCATTTTCGTAGAATTGCCGGTGTAATACTTTGTATTAATTCAATATGTTCTGTATTGTCTTCATTGTGCCAGTTTTAGTAATTGTTATATACTCCATTCTTTATTTATATATATATATATATATATATATATATATATATTTTTTTTTTTTACTGGTTACTGTTACATTGTAACATTCTGGTGAGATTTGCACTGGGACGAAACAACCTTGTAGAAAATAAAAGCCATTTACTTGAACGTTTGTTTTTGAATTTTAGATTTGGCCTCCAATATACAGTTAAACAACTGTTCAAAGTATTATAATAAGTCCTGGTAGTTTAATAAAGCTTAATAGTTGCATTTTTGTCACTTTGTCATAAATGTGTACTGTGAACTTTAAGGTAGTTTTTATTTTTATTTTAAACATACGTGACCATTCTAATTTTTTCCACATTATTTTAACGTCATTAAACAGTTTAACAAAAAACATAATTCTCTGGTATATTCTTAAAGTCTTATATACATGAATATCAGATAATGTCACCAACGTCTCCTCACTGACGTCACTCACTTCTAAAACTTGTCTTCCGCCATATTGAGTACCTGATTCGGCAAGATCGATACGTCAGTAGCAAAGGAACTAGAGCTTAGATTATCTGCCCGAGCCCGAACTTGACTCGGCCCGACCCGATATTTCCCGTCACTATCCTCGGGCCGGTTCCTTGATCTAGAGACGTGCACTCCCAACGCAATAGAGTGCGGCGCGGGACTAGATTTGATGGCCGAGTGCGAGCGCGGGCGGTAATGCACTCACTCTGTGATTTACGATTTACAGGCCAGAGTTTCTTTTTATAACGTGTTTGCAGCGTTGAGCAATTTAGCCAATCACAGACATATGTGTTGATTTCTTGAACGCAAAAGCCAATCAGAAGCATTTAAGATAGACTCCCCTCACTGCTCAAAACGGACTTTTTGTTCAGAGCTGAATTTTGTATGCTGGCAAATCCTCTAATTATAACAAACTCACTGTACAGTCAGCTTCATTGATAATAACAGAGATGTGTGAGATCGTGATGAACTGATGTCAACTTTTTAGGAATTAAGGGAGCGCACTTTGCGCGCATTGAGTCATATCATGCCATCAGACCATGCACGCAGTAGCCTGCTTGCTTTTATGTTATAACAGTGGTTTGTGTGTGCAAACTCTCTGTGCAGTGTTCATTTTGTCTGTGGTGAGTGGATGTAAATATATTGTTGTTAATGAGCTAACGCTAGCTTAGGGGTGTGCGATATCACGATTTATGATCGTGGACGATTAAAATATCTCCACGATCTGCTTTTGAAGAAATGTCATAACCATAGACTGTAAAAAAATGGTCGTAACGTTAGTATCGTGCATTATATCAGTTGCATTTCTGGCGCCTTCGTCTCAGCCTAGGCTACAACGCGACGTATATTCACATCAAATGTTAACGCAGAGGAAGGGACACTGCAGTTCACAAAAGTTAATTATTTGCATGTGCTTTAAAGCCTTGCCGGTTAAACAAGTCATTCACGTGTTGATGCGCGGCTCTAACGTGCGCTTTTCTGAGCGCAGACACCCGAAGCGCACATGCACTGAGCCTGTCTAACAACAGCGCCTGGTTACTGAACCAAGTTATCTTTCTAGTCTTATTGTGCTAATACTGTCAAATACACACAAGGTTTACATAAACAAAGTTGGTTATGTATAAAGTGAAACAAACAGAGAAAATTGAGAGAAAATCTGCTAGTCAAATGTCAGGCTGGAAGTAGCTGCTACGCATCAGGTATCGCGCAAGGATCACACCCTAACGATGATATTTTTTGAAAGTAGTGTTTCTTTTCGTGGTAATCTAGATGCGAAATGTCTTTCGTAGCCATTTACTGTATCCATATGAAGCTCTAAATCGTAGCAAGCTAGATAGCTATAAGGATGGCTGGCGCGAAACAGACGTTCCGAAGCTTTGCGAGATCCCGAAGCAAAGATGATTCGAAACACTGATCCGAAGCGTGATTCAAAACACCCACGTCACGTGACAACGGCTAAATGAAGCGTCTAAGTGTTTCATCAGGTGGAGTGCTCCGCCGAATCAGGGTTTCATTGATTGGTCGGTTCGGGAACAAATCACACAATCACACAGTATAAAAGTTTTGTCAACGCATTTTCATATCGTGGTGACACATTAATAGATGCATTGATAGAAATATATATATATATATATATATATATATATATATATATATATATATATATATATATATATATATATATATATAATATTACAGATACATATAGATTATTAGATAGATAGGCTACATATAAAATAGATAGATAGATAGATAGATAGATAGATAGATAGATAGATAGATAGAAATGGAGGCTCCACAGAAGAGTACATAGAGTACACAGTACATCTGTGGTGTGGGAGCATTTCCATTTGGAAACCCCGAATAAAGTGAGATGTGTGTATTGTGATCGGCAGCTAGCCTACTGCAACAATACATCATCCATGATGCGCCATTTGAGGAGCATTCATCCTGCCATTCTGCAGGGTGCAGAGGATGGTAGTGTTCCCCCTGTACCAAGGCCTGCTACTGACACTGCTGGGCCATCTAAGCAAGGTATGCATTGTTTGAAATATAGGCTAATTATAAGTGAAATATAATAACTAAGTGTTGGGCCATTGTTTAGAAAGGCCATGGACTAAGACATGCCTAACATCCCAATCACAACTGCCAATCACTTTAAAAACAAATGTTGTCAATATAATATTATACTTTGTGAATATACATTTTATGTGTCTACATATGAGTACCCAATCTACAGCCAAGACATCATTTTGTTTTTTTGTAATTGTTGTATTTCTATAATGCACTTTATCTTTCTCTGCACACTGAGCATAAATATTCATAACATAACTTTGTTTAGGAAGGTTTCCAAATGAACCAGTAGACTACTTTCACGGCAGGCTACTATTTTTCCAATATATTTGTCTGAAAGTATGTTTTATCTTCTCTTTTAAAAGGCAGACAGAGGGAATTGGATGAGGCTCTTCTGAACATGGTAGTGAAGGATCTGCAGCCCTTCACCATCGTGGAGGATGAGGGTTTCAGGGCCTTTGTGAACAAGCTTGATCCAAGCTATGTCCTCCCATCCCGGAAGGTGCTTAAAACAATGGTCAGCGAAAGGTACAACACAACCAAGGAGAAGACAATGGAGGACCTACAAAAGGCGGAATTTGTTAGCCTTACGGCTGACGTGGTCTTCCATTAATATGGATGGATATCTTGGTGTAACATGCCATTACATAACACCAGAGGCAACAATGGCAACTGTTTTACTGGGTGTAAGGAGGTTTTACCAAACCCACACAGCCCAGCATCTCATGGAGGCTAAAGCCTTGCTAATGGCTGAGTGGGGAATAACCTCCAAAGTTCACTGCATGGTGACTGACAATGCATCCAACATGATCCTAAGTGCCCAGCTACTCAACCTTCGCCATGTCCCATGTTTTGCTCATAATTTGAATTTGATAGTGAAAAAGGCCCTGGATCAAACCCCAGTCATCAATGAAATTCGCCAGAAAGCCAGAAAGATAGTGGGGTTGTTCAGATCCAGCTGCAAAGCAAAGGACAAGCTTGTGGAGATGCAGAGCTTGATGGGCAGACCAAGTCTGAAAATGATACAGGAGGTTGAAACGAGATGGAACAGCACATTCGACATGCTACAACGCTTGTATGAGCAACGTGAGCCAGTGGGTGCTGCACTTGCCAATTTAAACAGTGATACTGCTCCCCTGACAAGTCTTGAGTATGACATTATTCAACAGTCATTGACACTTCTTCAACCATTCAAACTAGCAACAACAGAGATGTCAGAGGAACAGAGAGTGTCTGCTTCAAAGCTCATACCATTGTACAGGATGTTGCAGCACAAGCTTGCACAGAAAAAAGGAAATGCAACGCAGGAATCAACTGTACAATTAGGTAGGACACTATGACCATACGTGTAATTGGCCATAACTCTCATATTGTTGTCATTATTTTAATTAATATGGTTTTCTCTTGTGTTGGCTCATAGGCTCACATCTACAAGAAGGTCTGCACTCCAGATGTGGAGGGTACGAGACTTTTAGAGCCTTGGCACTGGCTACACTGCTGGACCCAAGGTTTAAAAATGTGGCTTTTGGAAATCCTGCCAAAGCCCTGGATGCTGAAAAGCACATCACACTGGAGTGTGCTTCACTGATGCGTTCAAACACAACTCCTGGTGAGTTTCAGTCTATGTTATCTTATGTAATGTGATTCATGAAATTTATACTTCATATGTGTTGTCAGTTTATGATTTGTTACTAATTGCCGTTTTCTTTTAATTCAGAACCACAAATGTCAACATCAGGCCCATCATCATCAACACCAGTTGAAACACAAGACAGTTTATGGGAACATTTTGACAATCGTATCCGTGAGACCCAGATGATACACAATCCTACAGCTGATGCCACAGTGGAAGTGAAAAAATACCTCAGCGATGCGTTTTTGCCCAGAACTCATGATCCTCTAACTTACTGGAAAGAGAGAGCAGTAATCTTTCCTCATTTGTATGTCCTAGCTAAAAAATATCTTTGTATGCCAGCAACAAGTGTCCCTTGTGAGAGAATTTTTTCAAAGGCTGGAGAAATTATCTGTAAAAAAAGAAGTAGGCTGAGTCCTTCAACAGCAGAGAAATTAATATTTTTGAATAAAAATCTATAAGAAAGGGAGACATTGTGGCTTGATTTATTTTTAATAATATTCATTTTTCATGACCAAAATCACATTATGCAATGTGAAGAGACTACAGGTTACAAGCTTCATATATTACAAAAATACAATAATAAAAAAAAAAAAAAACACATTTTTTTTATTAGCTCTTTGTAAAGGTTGTTTCAGATCAACACCTGCAAGTGACCACTAGGTGTCACCGTGGAGACGGGTTTCGGATTGATTCGAAGCCTCGAAACAAAATGGCACATTTGCTTCGACTGTTTCATTGCTTCACGAAGCCTCGATCTGCCCATCACTAGATAGCTAATGCTTGTCAGGTACTCAAGATGGCGGCAGTCAACTGGAAAAAGAGCGGATGACGTAAGAGGTCACATGACTTACATTCATGAATACAAGATATGCTGTGATAGTTTTATTGATAAAATAATATAACAATTTTTCACCACAAATTGATATTCTCTCAAAACATTTAACTGATTGACAAAAAACTGCATAGAAATATAACATGACATTAAACATGACTGCTTTAAAAAGGCACTATAATTTCTCTTAAAAATCCTCTTGCAATATGATTTACCTTCAAGTACATCCGACATCACTGTATTTAAACTTCATTCACTCCTGAACTTCAGCAGCAATTCTGTACAACGACACACTACACATCTATGAAACTACAGAGTTTTTCCACACATTCTGAATACAGATCTCGATTTAAAACACTTGTACGTCAGTCAAGGCCCTTTCACACAGCGCGTTGATCCCGGGAAATTGCCAGAACACCTTCTGTGTGAACACAAAAACGCGACCAGGTGTTGTGCCGAATTTCGACCCCCTGCCAAATTATTACCCCCCTCGTTGAAGTCACCCAGACAGCAAAATGTATTTGGGCCAGATTTGGGGCAGGTCTTCATTAGCATTTGGCGCAGATCCGCTAAACGGACCTGGGCCGGGCTCATTCTTTCCAACGGCCCAATACCGGAACAGGTTGGAATTACGGATCAGAGACAGATCTGGGCCAGCACTGGCCCAGTACAGTTATTAATGCCATGACATGTGGTGCAGATCTGGCCCAGATCCGTGACTCATATTTTACATCTGGGGCTCATCTGGCCCTGGTCTGTAAATCATATTTAGGTTATCAGACAATTAAGGCACACAAACACCCAGACAATTTGTAATTTTCAAAAAACTTTATTTTAAAAAGGCAATACAAACCAATAAAAAAAAAATTAAAAAAAACCTTAATGTGAACACTGCACTCTCATGTCATTTATTGCATTTAATAGTTGGGTGTGACTAGGGCACGACGGCCACCCCTACAGTCGCATGCCAGATTAAACCACCTGATGGTATACTGGTTTATCTCGGTGTTGGTGGCTTTGTCAGACATGCGATTCTTCATCACTGCTCCTGTAAGACACAAAGCACAGAAAGCAAAGAAACAAATAATTTTAGAGTAAATATTAGATTCAATATTCAAAGATTCTTTATTACATGACATTATAGTAAAATGCTTACACAAATAAATCCTTAATCGAGAGTACAAGTGTGGTGGAGACCATGTGTCAAGTGCAAAAACATTGAAAATAACAGACAACTTACATTGCAGTTTGCAAAGGGGGCAGGACCCGGACAAAACCTAAAGGGCACAGTACAGAGAAATGAGAGACAAATCATTTACCTACACAAAAGATTCACCACTTAGACCTTGGTAAACACTGACAGCTACTGTCAGAAATCTGTATAGTGTAGTATATAGTGTAGTGCAAGTAAAAAAAAAAAGCTTTCCTTTTTCCTTTTAGTTGTATTTTGAAGTGTATTTTACAAGTAAATACCACTGGTTAAGGATATGCGGATTAGTTTGAAGCTGTCAAGAACATCGGTCATATGTGACCTGGAAGCACTTTCCAATGTGATAGTTAAGTTGCATTTAATAAATGTTGTAAAACAGGTTATTGGAGGGCAGCAGCACTGAACTGTACGATAACTTTTTTGCACAAAGCACTGGTGCTACAGAGGCAAAAACATCGTTTTTTTTTTTTTTTTCACTGGCCAATTTTTAGATATTTGTTTTCAATAGCATGTCTTCTTTCAGACTTGTGGTGAAAAAAAGTCCGAAATACACATTTTACTTCAATCTCCACTTCAGTAGCACTATATACACCAAACGTTCCAGTCTTGTAGTTATAGCTATTATGAAGATATTTACAGAGGGATTTGTAAATATATTATTCCTAGCCTGATTTATATAACATTTTATTCAAAAAACATGGCTAAAATAATTTAATGCTATTGACAGTATATTCTGATTTAGCCTACAAGATAACAAAAGTAGATATCCATGAATCCCTCTGTAATTATTTCTCCATCTAAGATGTGAACACAATGAAAAAATAATTTTTCGATTTTGCAGCTAACACACAATGGACACGATATTCAGCAATTTTGGTGAATATAAGCAAATATCACCGATTCAGCCTTAACGCCTATGTTCACATTAGTTGTGGATGTTTAAAATAACCTATACTAGGCTACCAGCTAACCGCCTATCCTACACAGTTTATCTGACATGTCTCAGGTTGTCAGAATGTCAGTGTAAACGTTTAAAAACTTTTATTTTTAATATAATTATGTAACAGACTAACATGACATCAACACCAGTTTACTTATAATGTACAATTATACTTGTATAATGCACTTACCAATTAGCAAAGACGGTGCAGCCTGCAGTCTTCCACTTTTGTCAGCCGGTTATGCCCGTCAACGGGTTTATGCGGGGTGGCGCCCGCGCGTCCGGTCTGCGCAGCTCGCGCGGATCCGGTCCACATCCGCCAGGCGGACTCAATTCAGTTGTGGCGCGTATGGTCTGCGCAGCTCGCGCGGATCCGGTCCACATCCGCCAGGCGGACTCAATTCAGTTGTGGCGCGTATGGTCTGCGCAGCTCGCGCGGATCCGGTCCACATCCGCCAGGCGGACTCAATTCAGTTGTGGCGCGTATGGTCTGCGCAGCTCGCGCGGATCCGTTCCACACCCGCCGGGCGGACTCAATTCAGTTGTGGCGCGTATGGTCTGCCCCGGATCGGCGCCGCACCCGCCGGACGGACTGTCACAGTCGAAGCTACAGACAAGTCTGGCGCAGAGTTGGTGCAGATCTGCATATTGAGTGCGACTGCTGCGCGAATCTACTGATTCGAAAACGGACCTGGCACAGATGTAAATGCTGTCTGGGCAGTACCTGATTGCCTAATCCTAACCCCTCCCCCACAACCAATCCTAAACCTACCAGTGCTAGGGGGGGGGGGGGGGGATGTAGTAATTTGGCGGGGGTCGAAATTCGGCACAATCACTGGCAGTGTGAATGAACCAAAGTCAAACGAACCCGGGTCAAAATCCGGGTCACTTTGTCCGTGTATTTTCCGGAATCTCTGTGTGAAAGGGGCATCAGTCATATATGTATTTCAGTACCAACATGAGAATTGCAGACAAATATAATATAAACACAAGCTGTTGCATGTAAAACGGCTCTAGTTATTCATGAAACAGCAACTGATGTCATTCCCTATCAGAAAAATGTTTAAAAAGCTAGTTTATTATAATTTTTTACAAGGCTTTGTGCAGGCCCGGACTGGCCATCGGGAGCACCGGAAGAATTCCCGGTGGCCTGTGGTGACTAATTTGGCCTGCTGCCAGCCAGCGTTTTTATTTTTATTTTTTATTATTATTATTTGATATTACTACCTTTACCAGTGATCATTTTCAAATTCGTCATTCAATAAAATTGTTAATAATATTAATAATAATAATAAAAAATAAAATCATGAATCTGTTAGTCTTGACTGGCAAGGCTACGATTCGACTTTACGCCTCAGCCAAATGGTTAAACAAAAAATGCGAGCAACGCCCGATGATGGAGAGAAAACGGCCAGGTGGAGCAAAGAGGGAAATGACAAAGAAAAAGAAAGCACTCCAAGAAGAAGCAGCAAAATGTTGCAAAATTACTGACCTGATCAGGGGTTCAAGTGCAGGTCAGTTTCATCTGTAAATACTGTACTTTTTTCTTCGTTAACTTAGTATTGAACTGCTAGCAAATGTAAACGGTAGCGCTCCTATTACTATCGTCTACATTTGTGGAGAAATCAAAACAAATGAGTGAAACAGCACACAGAAAACTCACAGAAGAAATGTACGTTACTGAGGTAAAAATTCAAATTGTTTTTTTTATTTTATTTATAACATATGATTTAGTTTAACATAACACAACTAAGGGAGCTGTTTCGCTGAATATTATCACGATTGAAAATGTTACATTGAATTTATTGTTCAGTAAACAAGTAGCGTAGTTATTATTTATTATTCAGTTACTTATATTTTAGACACAAACAATATTAACTGTTTTTGTTCTATTTCACCGGCGAAAATATCCAATGGAAAGCAACAGCAGCGCGGTGTTTTGTTACTGTCAGCGTTTTGAATGAATCTTTTGTATAAATGACTCACTAATTTAGACGGTCACTTGCCGCCACCTATTGGCGGTTTAGTTTAATGTTTAAGTATTGCATTTTTTTTTATTTGTATATTCAAACATTTATTTAAAACATCAATCTCATAAAATTATTTATTGCAGTTGTAATTTTGCAGTGCAAATTATTTAATTTGATGGGTAACAGCCCTATCATTAACGTCCTGGTTGCGTATACAACACACCGTTCCCTGAAGGAGGGAACGGAGGACGTAGTCGACGTTGACTGAAAGAGAGCCTATCATCTTCGAGTACTATTGAACGAGCCAATGTAATTGGCGTGCGTGATTCGCATCACACACTCCACCCCCGCGGCGTGGGTATAAATACGGAAGTGGATGCACGCACTAGTTGCTTTTTCGCTGAGGAGCCGAGCGTAACCCGGAGTCAGCGGTGGTCCAGCGGTAGTGGCAAGGGGACTACGTCCTCCGTTCCCTCCTTCAGGGAACGGTGGGTTGCATACGCAACCAGGACGTTCCCTTTCAGTCGATAACATCGGACGTAGTCGACGTCGACTGAATGGGGGTAACCTTTGAAAACGCCACTAAAGCTGCCACCTTCCAGTGCCTAGACAAAAGCCTCCTGATGCCCCCGCAATTTTAAGGCGGGGAAGGACAGGGCTTAGGCCAGGGAAGTCACTGCTGTTCCTACAGGACCACTGGGAAAGCGTTCCCATACATTGGAAGGAAGGGACGCTGTGGAAGCCACATCCTACCTGAGGGGAGGAAGTGGAGAATACACATATGAACTGGGTGGATGACCGGGCAGTACGACATATGGAATGTCACTGGGTTGGCTCCAGCCTAAGACGGGGGGAGACTCACTGGACAGTGACGGCAGAGAGCCTCTGCCGAGGGAAGACACGAGCTCAACCGTAGGGAGCCGTATCGTGGAAGAATACACATATGGGGTCGCCGTAGGGACCGCAACATATGGACCCAGCCTAACATAGGTTCCACACTGCTTACAAGTGGTAGGCCTAACACCAGATGTTCCGCACGTCGGAGGGGTGTGGAGGAACTCAACAGGATTCAGATTTAAGGGAACTCAACTGGAGTAGAAAGGCGCACATATCCAGTCCATAGGAGGGGAATGGCGCAGCAAGCCGACACTTGAACCGGGCTCACGGTAAAACTGGGTTCATGAGAAGGGAGCCCACAGGAAGCAGTGGTTCAACTAGGTGTCGTCCAGCCCCCAACTCTAGAATCTGTTTAGCAAAGCATATCGTCAACGCCCAGGCTGAGCACTTTACACTCATCATAGAGGGGCTCAACACCTAAGTGGATATGTTACATCTCGGAATTCTTTACCAGAATGAAAGTAAGCACTAAGTGGCCAACTTTGCTTGGAAACCGCCTTCCCTCTCTGCTGAATTCCTAACAGATGAGAGCTGGTCTGAGGTCTATGGCTTGCGTTCTGTACACGTCTAACCGCTATAAGCGAACGGACAGAGAAAGCCAGGGCTGGATCTGCCTCCTCCGGGGCAGTGCTTGCAGGCTCACCACCTGCTCCTATTACGGGAAAGGTAGGAACCTTGGGCTGAATCCAAGCCGGGGTCTCAGCTTGAGAGAGTTAGCCAGCCCAAACTCCAGGCACAATACGTTGACCGAAAGCGAGCAAGTCCCTACCCTCTAGTAGAGACCATGCGAGCAGGAGAACTGATATAACAGAATTTTTAACTCACTGCCTGCAGTGGCTCAGGGGTGGTCTCTGCAGTGCAGTTGCACCAGAGATAAGGCCCAAGAGGATAAAGAGGGATGCAAGGATCTACATTACCTTGCTCCTCAGGAACCTGACGATCAGGACGTGCTTCTCCATACTTCTGCATCACGACGAGCGTCGTTTAAACACCGAGGCAACATTATTTTGAGGGTGGAGGAAAACAGCCTACTCCTAACCCATCTTGCAGGAAAGAGAGCACTGAAATGATCGAAAGCTTTCAGGATCTCCTCTGGAGAGAAGATACACTCAACGACTAGGTTCCACTTCTAAAGGCGTAAGCATGCTCCCATTTCTAGGGGGTGCTCGCAGAAGTGATGGTAGCTATCCCTGTGATAGCCACCTGAAGATATAAGACCGCCCGGAATCTCCAGGGGTAGAACGCGGGTGCCATCGTGACCCGTCCCTGAAAAAGTGTTCAGGGGAAGTCAGGAAGGCTGTCGATGGGAACCAGGTCTTGGTTGGGCCAGTAAGGGGCAACTATGAAGACCTGCTCCTCCTGACTTGGCACCGTAGGTGCAAGCGACTGGCGCAAAGACAGGAGCACTGCTCAACAAGACATCTGAAGATCACTGAGCTTCAGGAGCATTTTCTGCTCAGCACTTGAGTGTGATAAGTTCACTGAGGTTCAGGAGCATTTCTGCTCAACACCTGAGTGTGATAAACTCACTGAGTTACAGGAGCATTTCTGCTCAACACCTGAGTGTGAAAGGATTCACTGAGCTTCAGGAGCATTTCTGCTCAACACCTGAGTGTGATGAATTAACTGAGCCACAGGAGCATTGCTGCTCAACACCTGAGTGTGATGAATTCACTGAGCTACAGGAGCATTGCTGCTCAACACCTGAGTGCGAGGAACTTCACTGAGTTTCAGGAGCATTTCTGCTCAACATGAAGTGTGATGAATTCACTGACTTGAGCAGGCGCCATGCGAGCCTGAGTTGCAGTCGCTTTTAGGAGGCTCACTGGGGAAACGCATTTCTGTGGGGCCCTGGGGCAGCTGAGAGCTAGTGTCTGTCCAAGGGTAGTCTGCTCGGACAACACTGGCAAGGAGACGAAACCGGAGAGGCAACTGGGCGGCTCCGGAGTGGTCAGGACCCAGCTGGACCACGGGGGATGGAGTCTCCACTCACCCTGGCTCTAACTGTCGTGAGGCTCGTCAGTGGCACGACTGTGTAGAGCGCAGATAGTGGAACAAAGCATCCTCAGAAGCTTCAGACTCCAAGGAGGAGGTGACGGGTGAGTCGTGACATGCGAGGGAAGCTTAAGCAACGGTCGCAATGTCCAACAACTCAAGGCACGTATGCCCGTGTAATCGAGGGTCACCCAGGCCCCCGTTAAAACACGCCCTTTGTACATGGCCCCTCGGTTGATGAGGGTTTGGCAGCAGACCGGGGTGAACTGTAGTCACACAGGGTGGGCTGCTCTGCCACGGTCACCTCGGAACTTGATCGTGAAGCTAGTGCTGAAGCGGTCATCATATGGAGGAAGCCAACGGCTGCATCTACCACATGCCCCAGGAGCCTCTGAAAGTTCTTTCAGTGGGACCCTTTCTCACTTCAAACACCAGCCGAACACACTCTCACTGGAGAGACGTGTTGGACCGAGTCCATCTCCAAAACTGAAAAAGAGATACTCAACCCGTGGGCGAGATTACTCTCTCCCAGTTGACCTGAAGACCCAACGGGCTCTGGAGCACTCGAAGGGAAGGACTCTGTACTGATACTTCAACCCTCACACGCAACACACAGGATGGCCTGCGGCGCGGAAGGTAGAGATCTGAAGCACATGTCTTTCAGGTCGGAGCTGCAGACCAATCTTGGGCCAAGATGGTCACGACCCACCACCTAGTACCATGAAGAACGAGTTTACAACTAGCCTTCATACCGGCTGGAGGAGCGGCTATATCAAATCCTTCGCCAGCAGGAAAAGATAAGCACGCACAAGTCAGGAGCCCTGCTCAACACTAGGTGTGATGAATATCACTGGATTTTCAGGAGCACGTCTGCTCAACACCTAATGTGATGATTATCACTGACTTGAGCGGGATAGCCTAGCCTGAGGTGGGGCAGCAAAGTGGAGAGTGTGGTGTTAGTGTGCTGTGCAACACTTACCTGTCTCCACTAGCAGCAGGGGGCACGTGAGAAGGCGGATGACCGGGTCCTCGAACGCACCAAGCTGCCTGCTGGCGACCAGGGGGGGGCTGAGGGGTGTAAGGCTATACAGGGTCACACCCGCCAGACTGGCCCTCTTGGGACCCAGGGACAGATGAAATTGCTCTTTCTTGAAGTGTGGGTACCGCTTGCTCTGCTTTTTTTTTTTTTTTTTTTAGGGAGCCAGCGGTGGAACAGACACACACACACAACAAAGACTCCACCCGGCCCTCACCCGGGGGGAGGGAGTGATCGTTTTGCCAACTCCAAAAGCATCCTCATCTATCCCTGGGCGGCCAGCTCCGGAATGCTTTTGCTGTCGCTTGCCACCTGGCTTGGCAGCACGTGGAGCGGGCTGGGCGTCTCTCCTACGGCCGGCTCCCTGCTGAGGCCTGGGTGGAGGCTGCTGCGGAGGCCCAGCGGGAGCAGGCCAACCTAGGAAATTGGGGAGACCAGGAACCGAACTTTGCCGCATCCGCCATATCAACCAGGCTGAGCCAAAAATGGCGCTACCGGACCACTAAGGTGGACATCGCCAGACCGATCGCACACGCCACGACACTCGTGCCCCGGAGGGCGAGGTCAGGAGCGGTGTGGTGCTCAACTATGAGCGCACGATCTGGGCTACCCTTGTGCATGCCATGAGTACCCTGGCCTGACACACCAGTAGCAGCACCATGGCACGCAAAAGGAAGCGGCTTGTCCAGAGGCTTTGTACACTCTGCCCGTCGGAACGGACGAGAATTCACAGGCCTTAGGGGGGGACGAGGATCCCCCCAAAAGGCAGCGGCCGCCAGATACAGGTGCACCTGTGTCATGACAGACCGCTCCAATGGAGGGACACCTCGCAACCCTTCACCGTTCCTCCATCAAGGGTAGTGAGGGGGGAAAGCTATTCAGGCAGTTTCTGGCAGAGAAAGATGCCGTTCACCACCTGATAAGCTCTCCATGCATTTCGGAAAAGAAAAGCACTGGGGCGGCGAGCTGAGAACCAGTGCGGCCCGCCCCGAGATACCAATCCTCCAACCGAGACTGAACGGGACACGGTGGAGATTCTACTCGAGCCTGGCAGCCTTGGCGGCCCGTTTCAGCATAGCTGACATTTCTGGATCTGGCTCGGGCAATGTTACACTCCCTGAGGGAGATAACACAGCCGAGTCATCATCTCCAGAGGCCAGCTCACCAGGAACCCCCATTGAAATAGCTGATCGTTCCATTACAGAGGGACCAGCATGCTCAAAAGGAATCCCATCGGCTGCGGTGTGATGGAGGAGTGAGGAGCCCGCAGGGAATGGTTACCGGGCGAGACATC
Organism: Gila orcuttii; assembly: GCA_026230005.1. Classification (NCBI taxonomy): domain Eukaryota; kingdom Metazoa; phylum Chordata; class Actinopteri; order Cypriniformes; family Leuciscidae; genus Gila; species Gila orcuttii. Next base: position 1,059,397 of record JAPDVR010000022.1, on the reverse strand, counting down.
CATCACTATCCTCCGATCACCCATCCCACACAGCATCCGGGGGTGGGGCATGGTAATGGGAACTCGCGCTTCGCGGACGAAGGCGAGTCTCGATCTCAACACCGCGACTGTCATATTCCCGCAATGAGAACATGAGCCGTCCACAAAAGCTGCCTCAGCAAGCAGAAACATGTAAGCACATATGCATACATATTTATATATATATAAACATAAAGCTCAAACATGTGATGCAACAATTGTGACCGTCAGAGAGGAAAAGGGAACGATCGCATCCAGAAACGCACAGGTGGAATGACATCTTGAAAAAGACGCAAACGCACCTATGTTGCTCTTTCAGAAAATAGGACCGTCACCAGTGCCGGAGCACACAGGGGAATGACCGCGGCAACACTGAACAGAGAACTGAAACAGTGAAGCACTCATTTTTCCGCCCTCTAACCAGCCGTCAACACACACAAACATTTAGAATTTGTTGCTGTTAAAACAGCAGTTGAGAGCTCAAAGCTCGCGATCACCGCTGCACTCGCGCTGTAGAACACCAGCACTGGGAGAGTCTTCCTGAAGAACACCGACACACTCGCTCGTTGTAACAACAGCACTCTCAGAGACATCAAACGATCGGCTCCGAAGCGAAAGGCAACTAGTGCGTGCATCCACTTCCATATTTATACCCGCGCCGCTGCGGCGGAGTGTGTGATGCGAATCACGCACGCCAATTACATTGGCTCGTTCAATAATACTCGAAGATGATAGGCTCTCTGACGCGATCCCCATTCAGTCGACGTTGACTACGTCCGACGTTATCGACTGAAAGGGAACTGAATTTATTTAATACATTTATTTTATTAAAAAGTCTTACGCAACCTGCTGACCCTCTAAGCTAACATTTTTGTTTAACCTCTCTTCTGCAGTTTATATACATTTATGAGTGAGAAGTAGAGAGGTAGAAACAGCTTTGGACTTCTAGAGTAAATGCTTGTATAACGTTATGTGCAGACCCATTTGATATTAGGACTGCTTTACTTCTAGGTTGGTTGTTTATGTTTTTATGTTATGGTCATACTGTGAAATAAATGTAATTTAGGGGGAAAAAACAGGGTTGTCCGTGTTTCTAAATTTTATTTGGGTGGATGGCCTGGATGAGTGTAGGATTTCCCGGCCTGAAATTGTGTCCCAGTCCGGCCCTGATTTAGAGTGCTGTCAGTACAGAGAACAACGACAAAAATCGGTTTTGCGTACACCGTGTTATCCTCTTTTTAAAATTTGCACCCTGTTGACTTAAATGGGGCAAGTTTTAAACCTGCTTTTAGCCTCTTAACATCTTTGATGTGTCATTACAAGTGCTCAGCCATGTGAGTGATTTTATTCAGAGTGAACACGGTGAATCTGACTGCAGTAGATGTGAAAGATATGAATAAAAATGATGTTAATTCAGCCAGCTCACATACCTGTATTTACTTCCTGATTTCAGTCGAAGTCCACAGTAGTCGATTGTCAAGTGCACGCGCGCGATCATTGGTAACTAAGCAATGGTAATTTACCAATGATCGCGCACGCGCACTCGACAATCGACTACTGTGGACTTCGACCGAAAACAGGAAGTAATACAGGTATGTGAGCTGGCTGAATTAACAACATTTTTATTCATATCTTTCACATCTACTGCAGTCAGATTCACCGTGTTCACTCTGAATAAAATCACTCACATGGCTGTGCACTTGAGGCTAAAAGCAGGTTTAAAACTTGCCCCATTTAAGTCAACAGGGTGCAAATTTTAAAAAGAGGATAACACGGTGTAGGCAACACCGATTTTTGTCGTTGTTCTCTGTACTGACAGCACTCCAAATTTACAAAAAAATAAGCTCAATGTTAAAATTGACCGGAGTTCTCCTTTAACACGACGTCTGTTAGTGGCTCTTTGAGTACGAATCTTAGAACGACAGAGAGCTGATCTCACCCTTCTCCAAGTGCGCTTACAGCGCTGGATGAAAGCCTGTACAGACGGGACGTTAGACTCAGAATCCTGAGACGAAAACAAGGGAGGTTGGTACCCCAGGCAACAATGAAAAGGCGAGAGACCGGTAGTGGATGTTGGAAGCGAATTATGGGCATATTCGGCCCAGGGGAGTTGTTCGGACCAGGACGCAGGGTTACGAAAACCCAGGCTACGCAGGACACGACCGATAATCTGATTGGCTCGTTCTGCCTGACCATTGGTCTGAGGATGAAAACCTGACGAGAGGCTGGCAGAAGCCCCGATCAATCGACAAAACTCCCTCCAGAACTGTGACGGGAATTGGGGACCCCTATCTGAAACTACGTCCGAGGGAAGACCGTGAAGTTTGAAAACGTGATTAACCACAACTTGGGCAGTCTCCTTGGCAGAGGGGAGCTTAGTGAGCGGGATAAAATGAGCAGCCTTAGAAAATCGATCTACGACCGTGAGAATCACATTATTGCCCGCCGACGGGGGAAGCCCAGTAATGAAATCGAGAGCGATGTGAGACCACGGGCGAGACGGGATAGGAAGGGGTCTGAGGAGACCGGCCGGAGGAGAATTACTCGACTTAGTCTGGGCACACACGACGCAAGAAGCAATAAAACGACGCGCATCTCGTTCACGAGTGGGCCACCAAAAACCTTGGCAAATAGTGGCGAGAGTGCCTCTGACGTCGGGGTGAGCAGTCAATTTGGACGAATGAGCCCACTGGAGAACCGCGAGACGCGGTGAGACAGGAACAAAGAGAAGGCCCCTAGGGCAGTTACGCGGGGTGATGGAATGAGAAAGAGCGCGCTTAACAAGCTTTTCGATTCCCCAGACAGTAGCGCTAATGACACGACCCTGGGGAATAATAACCTCCTGGGTGGAGGTGACTCTTGAGGAATCGAAGAGCCGAGAGAGGGCATCGGGATTCACATTCTTAGAGCCGGGACGGTAGGAGTTGGAGAAATCGAAACGAGCAAAAAACAAAACCCAACGGGCGTGGCGTGCTTTAAGTCTCTTAGCGGAACGGATGTATTCTAAATTTCTGTGATCAGTCCAAACAATGAACGGGACGGTCGCCCTCTCTAATCACTGTCGCCACTCTCCTAAAGCCAAACGAATGGCGAGCAGTTCACGGTTTCCCACGTCGTAATTACGCTCAGCGGGCGAGAGGCGATGAGAGAAGTATGCGCAGGGGTGGACCTTGTCGTCAGAGGGGAAGCGTTGAGAAAGAACGGCTCCGACGCCCACCTCTGAAGCGTCGACCTTGACTATGAATTGTTTTGAGGTGTCGAGAGTCATTAGGATGGGCGCGGTAGGAAAGAGGGTCTTTAGGTGATCAAAAGCCCTCTGGACGGATTCTGACCACCTAAAACAGGACTTGACAGAAGTGAGAGCCATTAACGGCGCGGCCACTTGGCTAAAATTTCGTATAAAACGACGATAAAAATGAGCAAAACCAAGAAAGCGCTAAAGCGCGACGCGAGAGTCAGGGACCGGCCAATCGGTGACCGCCTGAACCTTAGAGGAATCCATGCTTATCCCCTCTGCCGAGATGACGGACCCGAGAAAAGTCACAGAACGTGCGTGAAAGGTACACTTCTCAGCTTTGACGAAAAGACGATTCTCGAGAAGGCGCTGGAGGACACGTCGTACGTGTTGAACGTGAACTTGGAGAGAGGGTGAAAAGATCAGAATGTCGTCGAGATACACAAAAACAAAAATATTAAACATATCTCTGAGGACATCGTTTATCAAAGCTTGAAAAAACGGCTGGAGCGTTTACCAGACCGAACGGAAGAACGCGATAATCGAAGTGCCCTAAAGGTGTATTAAGCGCCGTCTTCCACTCGTCTCCCTCTTTAATGCAAACTAAATGGTAAGCATTGCGGAGATCCAACTTTGCTTCCAAAACCTTTGCTCCCTGCAAGATCCCTGCGAGTATAGCCTTCCACAAGGTGGGGTAGAACCAGGAAGAAGGTCTATACCGCAATCGTAACGACGGTGAGGGGGGAGAGAAGTGGCCCGGGAGCGACTCAGGAACCCCAGTCAAATCGCCAGGCTCCTCCTGAAAACCAGAGACAGAGGAAACAGGAGGGATGGCAGACATTTGACATGACAAGACAGATTCCACGAAAGTATGGTGCCCTTGGGCCAGTCTAAGTGGGGATTATGTTGTACAAGCCAGGGGTGTCCTAAAACTACTGGGTAAAAGGGGGAGTGAAAAATAAAAAAGAGAGAGTCTTGCAATGGTTTCCGGAGACAGTGAGGAATAGAGGAATGGTCTTGCGGTCTACCCTGGGAAGGGCGCTACCATCTAGGGCGAAAAGGGGAGTGGACTCCTCAAGCTTCTTCAAAGGAATACCTTGTTCCAGAGCCCACACCTCATCGATGAAATTTCCCTCAGCCCCTGAGTCAACCAAGGCCTTGCAGGAAACAGAGGAACCAGGCCAGTGCAAAACAATAGGAATGGTAGTGCAGGACTTAGGAGGAGAGACCAGAGAAGTTGCGCTCGCCAGTAATCCCTCCTCTACTGGCGAGCGTTTGGCTTTTAACTGGCATGTAGAAACAAAGTGGCTGGCCGACCCGCAGTACATGCATAGACGGTTGATGATTCTCCGTTCCCTTTCCTTAGCGGAGATGCGAATCCCCCCCAGCTACATAGGCTCAGACTCAGAACTGGCAGAGGAAGGTGCTGTGGCGGCGGAGGGAGACGAGAGAAGAGAGGTCTCCATGCTGTGGGCACGGCGGCGGAGATCAAAACGCTTCTCTATGCGGATGGCAAGATCAAGGAGCGGGTCTAGACGTGTAGGTATCTCACAGGCAAAAATCTCATCCCTTATCTCAGCAATAAGACCCTCCAGAAAACGAGCGACCAGCGCTGGTTCATTCCAGCCGCATGTTGTAGCCAGGGTGTGAAACTCAATAGAAAAGTCCGCAGCAGAGCTTCTACCCTGGCGGAGGGACGAAAGGATACGAGATGCCTCTTCCCCGTGAGCAGAGCGATCAAAGATGCGTATCATCTCCTGCTTGAACAGAGCAAAGTGATTAGTGCAGTCTAACTCAGCCTCCCAGGTGGCGGTTCCCCACTTGCGAGCCCGTCCAGTGAGGAAATAAATTACGTAGGTGATCCGGGTTCTGTCCTTAGAGTAGGTTGCAGGCTGGAGAGAGAAAACGACCTCACACTGAGTCAGAAAACAGCTCACCAGCATAACACGGAGGGTTGTTAATTCTGGGTTCAGGAGTCTCCGGTGATCTCGAAGAGGCAGGCGGATCTCGACGCCGACGGAGATGATGGACTTGCAGAGACAGATCAGACATCTGAACGGCCAAGGCCTCCACAGCGTGTCTAGCGGCAGACAGTTCCTCCTGATGCCTGCCCAGCATAGCCCCTTGGAATTTGACGACCGCCTGAAAAGGGTTCTCCTTCGCTGGGTCCATGGTGGCCAGATTATTCTGTTATGAAAGGTAAGAGAGGACCCAAATAAGAAATAGCGATATAACAATGTCTTTAATTGAACAAGGAAAAAGCTCCAGAAAAACGGGCATAAACAGAAATCCTCTTCTTGAATGAATACACCAGTGGCGATTTCTTTAAGATTGCAAGGGAAGCTCAGCTTCCCCTATAATGTCAAAAAATGAATGGTCAAATGTGTACTATTGTGTTAACATTTTATTGACTAAAAATGCGTTAGAACACGTTCATCTCGAAGACGAGTTCGTTCAGAATCAGCTTCATTTAGCAGTTCGGCTGACTCGATTTTCTTCTCATACATTCCCGGAGCGTCACAGTGCATTTCCCCGTTGAAGCCGAGCGTCCATTGACTTCAATGGGGCTGCTTTGAACGGTTTTTTTCAGTGCTTGGAAACTAGACGGTCATTAAATAAATGCTGCGATTATGATATATCACGCAGACGCCCGGACTCCAGGCCCGCCCACTTCTCTATTCACCCCAGAGACGCTGAGCGTCCGTGGGCAGGCCTGGAGTCTGGGCGTCTGCGTGATGATTGGAGGACTACATCTCCTTTTGATTGACAGCGATTTCGTACAATCAAAAGTTAGGAAGCTATTCGAGATTTCGAGCTCAGTCCCATCGCGGATTTTGAAAGTGTACTCGAAAGTCAAACTGCTGTAACATATTTCTTGGTATTTGCAATTTTCATCATACATTTCACAGTTTAACCTAATTCCCACATTTCCTCCGTCGATGTCAGGTGCCTTGTTACATGTGCGGGGCGTGGTGGTGTTTGAATCACGGCACATCTGTCTAGTTTGGTTTCGGTTTTGTGTCGGGATTCGGACATTCATGCTCCTCGTGTTTGTTTTCTGTTGTGAGCGCACAAGATGAGCTTTCACTTGTTCGTGCATAACGTTCTGTCTTGTCGTGTGAGCGTGCGGTTTCGTGTTCGCTCTGTCCACGTGTGTTGTGTAGCATGCGCTTTGTGTTTACATCGGCCGCGTGCTTTCATGTCATGTTTTGTCTTGTGCTGTGTAGCACACAGCTTGTGTGTTAAACTAGCTGTGTGCTTTCATGTTGTCATGTTCTGTGTGAACACGTGGCTTATGAGTGTTCTTCATGAGTGTTTTTAGTCATGTTTGGTGTGAGCACATGGCTTGTCATGTGTTTTCCTTTGTGCCATGTGCTCTTCTGTCGATTGTGTCGACTCCCATCTTGTTTCCTGATTATTAGTTATGTTGCCCCACCTGTCCGCCCTTGTTACCTGCCTTGTTTGCTCCCTATTTATTCTCCTTGTGTTTGCAGTCCTGTGCTGGTTCGTAGTTTTTGTTTGTATTTTTTATTTTATTTTATTATTAAAATAAAGCCCATCAACTCTGCACCTGAGTCCTCGCTCTTTTCACCATCCCCACACCTGACAGTCGAGTTTAAAAAAAAATGAGCTTCCCCTCTTTGAAAGACCAGTAGCCACCACTGGAATACACAGAGTAGAGCACAGCAGTCTGAACCCTGGATCTGGCGGCGACAAGCCTCAGGTCTCTCAGAGAGGAACAGGAAGATAGCAGGCAGAGGCAAGGCGCTGAAAAGCCTTCAGCAGCAGGTAAACTGGGCTGAGTATAGAGCAAACGGATAATTCAGCATACACAAAGTATAAACGGTACAGACCAGATCAGGACGAGACATAGACAAGACAGCAACGCGAAGGAAATAGACAGAGAGCTCCTTGCATAGCGATTCACGTAATAATCTGGCAAAGAAGCAGGAAAGAGAAAGCTAGAAGTAGCAAACACAATCAGAAGGGAACAGAGAACAGGTGTGGGAGAATTAGCGCGATTGCTGGTAGAAACTAGGATGTGCTGAGAGTGATTGAAGGCACGTGTAATTATGTGTGTGTGTAATGGAGGGTGTGTGTGTGGCCAGAGGAGGGAGAAAAAAGGAAAGATACCAAACTATAACAGATAAAGGTTATTAAAATACAAAATAAATAAATATTCAATAGTTTTGTCCCGTATTTTTTTAATGCAATCATTTAACTATTGCATCAAAAAAATTATGTAACTCCACAAACTTTAAATGTTTCTAAACTATTGTCAAAGTGCTAAAATAAATTCTCATCGATCAGTTTAAGTCTTTCATTGTTACCTTTGTAGTAGCTATACCAGACCACACCACACCAGACACCTTTACCTTAAAGTATTTCACACGTCTGCAGGTTGGAGACAGAATCTTAATTCTTTGAAAAGCTGTCTTTTGTATGTTTTTTGAATTTGATATTGTCTCCATTTTATTTTAATTGCTGTGCAGTTCAGGCTCAAAATAACTGAATGAAAAAATAAAATTCTCTTAAAAAGCTCTCATTTTACTGATGAAGAGCTTTCAATATTTCAGGCAATATTGTCTATGTTTTTCTTTTTCTTTTATTGTCTGTAAAGTTTATTTAAAATAGTTTAGATTGCCTACTATTTAAAACAAATTGCTAACATTGTTTTTATTGTTGAAAAAAATGAGTTTTTAAGAGTTTTTGTTCTCAACTACACATCTATCACAGTGAAGCCGGTGCCAGACAGCGATAAGCCTTTGTCTCTATACAAAAAGAGACATTTGCTTAAGCTACGAGAACATCATCGTCTCATACATGTTAGTGCTGCAGTTACAAGCGACCTTTAAGCTTTAAAGATGTATACTCTGCATCTAAATTGTGTTTCCTCTTATTTCTTCCTTCACTCCACAGATTCAACTTCATGCCTCCCCTTGCTTTCTTCATTTACACATGTAAACTATAAAATAACCAGTGAATGTCAGTTTATTTAAAGAATTTGGGTATAGTTACTGAAGATTGAAGGTCAACCACTTTCTCACGTTTAGCCAAAGTGGGTCAGGCAACTAAATTTAAAAAAAAATGTTAACAGGAACTGTCACAATAAGATGTGTTTACATTTAGTGAGCAACCTTACAAATTAGATGGGGTTCCTATCTCTCACCATGAGGGAGTCCTCCTTTGAGATCTGACCACACCCAACAGTGTCATTACACCAGCCAAAACTATTTTATCATTTAAAGAAACAGTCTCTTTAATTAAAGACCATTGTTGTGCTTGGAATATGTACACCCGAGCACAGTTCAATAAAGCTTAAACAGCCCACTTTACCTATAGGTCCCAAAGTGCAGATATATTTTTATACGTTTTTTTTTTTTTTTTTCGGTTTATTTATCTATAGTTATTTTCTTTTATTGTTTAATGTGTTATTTTTTTGTAAGTTTGTTGTCCTATATAATCGTTATGCACAACCAGATGCAGAGTATTTGTCATCTTTAGTGATTTAACTATTACTATTGTTTGTAAACTCTTTTTTTACAGTCTATGGTACAAACACATATCCATGTTAGAAAAGAAACAGCAGGTGGCGTTATGTTCCTAAGCTGAGGAAAACGCCAAACCAGCCCCGAAAGAAGAAGACATTTGCGAAGCCGAGCTATAGAAGTGTATACGTAGTACCACACTCGACTGCTCCAGACACGTCGGCGCACCCGCCATCTTGGAACGGTTAGCGTGTCGTCATTCACAGTAAGAACAAGACTTTATGGGACTTTGAAAATAATAATTGTGCAGCAATCAGCTGTGAAACCGCCCATATTTAAATTCCCGAAGAAATAGGATAACCATTCATAGGTTATATATTTTAAGGTTTATATTAACTCAATATTACAGTTTTACTATGGTACTTTTTACTTTTTTTTTTTACTTTTACTATAGTAACTTTTTAATGTCGTGTTAGTTTAGCAAAAATCATCTGCTGAAGTCTATTGCCGATATAGATATTCGTCTAACTGCGGTTAGATGCACAGTCAACTTGCTCTCGAGTGTTTACGGACATGTTTGACGTTCCAATATTTACAGCACAGTCTTGCCCTCAGCAAAATGGCGGACGCGTTGACGCATCGCAGCAACGTTCCAAAGCGGCCAATAGGGCGTCTATGTATTTATGATGTCTATGGTTGCCCATAGAAACAACCATTAATGAGGCTTCTATGTATATACTGCTATGCGCCTAGGTTTCATGTTGCTAGGAAACCGTTGTTTTCATTTTAGGCGGTGATAACACGTTCACAAATAATGGTAAGCAAATATTAAATAATAATGAAATTGGACTTATTAAATCGTTAATTTATTGTCAGAAGAAATTTAACCGGGGATAAATAAAGCTTAGTATCGCTGTTGTTGTTGGTCCAAGGGTGAGACGCTAGCTCATCTGCTAATACCAGGCTAATAGCTGCTACATAAGCCAAAGTCTGATATTGTGATAACGTGCAAATTGAAATGTATTCCCTGCAATATATGGATTTTGAATGGTATATAAATGTTTATAAAATGTGGAAATATAGTTTGCCGCGCACTGTATAAATTTACAGTATCTTGGCCAATACAAGAGACCTCGCTTTTTTTTTTTTAGCTTTAACATTAACTTATATGTTAATATTCCAGCCGCCAAAGAAAAAAACTTCCAACAAGTCCCCAAAGGGCAGAACTCCAACAGTAGTGGATGGCTTGTCGACAGAGGAGATGTCCAAAGAACAGGTGTGATTTTCCTCATATTTAGAGTTGCTATTCTCTGGAATTTATATATATATATATATATATATATATAAAACCCCAACTCATGGGTGTTTTGTAGTTGGAGGAGCACATTGTGCGTCTGCGAGAGGAGCTGGACAGAGAACGAGAGGAACGCAACTATTTCCAGCTAGAGAGGGACAAGATCCACACATTTTGGGAAATCACCAAAAGACATCTGGAAGAGAATAAGTGTGAGCTGAGAAACAGAGAGCGTGATCTGGAGGAGGCTGAGGAGCGCCATCAAGTGGAAATTAAGGTATTGAGAAGAGTCCTGTGGTGAAAATTAATTTTCTCCTCAATTACTTGCATGTGGGCTTATAATGAACTCTTTGTGTGACATGAATCTGTTGTTGTTCAGGTTTATAAGCAGAAGGTGAAGCACTTACTGTATGAACAGCAAAACATGCTGTCTGAGGTGAAGGCTGAAAGTGTTGTCAGCACCAAACAGCTGCAGAAGGAGAATGCTGTCCTCGAGCATCATCTCCAGAAGGACATGCGCAACTTGAAAGTTGACTTAAAAGAGCAGGAGCTGTCCTGGGAGAATATGCTCAAGAGCATTCATCTGGTATGTGCATGATTATAATATTATATAATCAGGATGCGAATTACACATTGGCCTTCATTGGGGTTTAATGACTACCTTACAATGCAACTAGGCTTATATTAGGGGTGCGATGATCCACTTAGCTAACAAGACGATAGATGATATTGGGTTCAAGAGGAGACATTTTTAACTAAGAAACATTATATTTAAGAAATATTTAAATATTCAATGACAAAAATGACTGGAAAATGTGTTTTTTATTCGACTGAAAGTCACAAAATGCAAAGCAATGCAGGTGCATTTTACTTCTCATTTAACTAATCTAGGGCTGTCACTAGCACATTTTTTGTTATTGAGTTATTAGTCAATTATTTTGACAGTTAATTGAGTAGTCAGATAATATTTTTTTTGGTAATAAAAACAGACTTAAGTGAATACCCTTTAAAATGACTCAAAATAAATATATAATAAGAATGAGGCAGTAATAATTGGTTTACATAAAGTATCAAAAGCAAGTAATTTTATGGTGCTCTGTCATTTTTGGTCATACAGATAAGAGTAATACATAATTTAAAGGGTTTACTTGTATTTGTGTACACAATAACAACAAAACGTTGTGCTTTCGTATAATAAAGGCGTTTTCTGCCGTCTTGGTCTCCCTGAACTGCAGTTCGTCACATAAATTAACCCTAAATTAGCGTATACTTGCCTCACAGACATGAGAAATATCTATAGAAAGCTTGAAATGTCCACTTTTAAACGAACCAATTCGATTCAAAAACAAATACTCTCTGCTTATGTAATTCGTATGAAAGTGCATTACTCTCTAAAGGTGCATCCACTACTGCGGAAATGACGAGTCAGCATCATCAACTTCATCTTTGCAGCCGACACTGGCACAGAAAACTAGTTTATTTAATTTTTTTTGCCAAAATATTTTTATTCCGATTTTCTTTATGTAAATACAATCACAATCTTGTTCATATTTGTCCATGCAAACATAATGACTGCATTACATGAAATTAAACCCATTAAAAGACAAGAATTAAGCAGGACTAATACCGTGAACAACGCTTCTCTCTTTAACATAGGTCATAAAGCATAAAAATAAAAACATAGCATAACATATAATCTTATCTCAAAGTATACATTTTTCCACTTTTATTTAAAGTGAAATTTAAATTTAAGCTTAAATTGTGGAACTACAGGTTTCCTTGTCTCAAAAGTCCAAAGAATCATCTATCAAATCTAAGTCTTTAATAAAGTCTATGAAAGGTCCCCAAAATCCTATCAAATAAATGTTGTTTAGATTTCCTAATGTATGTTATTCTCTCTAGAGGGAGGCTGGACATCATCTACTTTAACCACTGGGTGGCGCTGGGTCTGTTCACATTCTTCCAAGACAAGGCTATACATTTCTTTGCAGACAATAAACCTATATTTATAAAAGTACATTCAGTTTTGCTATAGTTATGTTTGTCTAGGTATAAAGCAATTAAAAACAATTTTGGGTCCAATACTATCTGTTTAGAGGTAATTTTTTCAATTAAATTTTTCACCTCCTCCCAGAAGATTTTTATTTGCCTGCATTCCCACATGCAATGTATTAGAGTCCCTCTAGAGCCACACTTTATGCATACATCTGGTATATTATTATTATATTTATTTAGTTGAACAGGTGTAATATATACTCGCATGAGCCATTTATATAGTAGCTGTGATGAATTAGACATATCAGGCAGATCCATTTGCAACAATTTAATTGACTGACTTCAAGCAAACATAAAGCGTTTCAGAAAAGGTGAACACAAGGCAGATAAACTTGAAAGGTCCAGTCTGGAGCCCAGGGCGGTGGATAAACTCAGGGTCGAAGTCAGGCTTGATACAGGACGGGCAGCAGACGGCTGGAAAGCCGGGGACAGGCTAGGTTCAGGGTGGGCGGCGAGAGTCAGAGTCCGGGAACAGGCACAGATCGCTAGGCAGGCTGCAGACAGTCAGAATGGTTAGAAACAGGCTTGAATCGGTAACAGACAATCAGAGATAACTAGAGAAGGCTCAGACATGCAACACGGGGTGAAACAATACTTCGCGCAGGACGCCGAGTTAATGAGGCAGATATAGCCTAGGGACAAGAGTTCATACAGAACAGGTGGAATGCAATCAGAGCATAACGATCCATACTGAGCTGAAGTATGAGAGACTTAGTACTCAGGAAAGAGAGCACGGGACTGAGAGTGCAGGGAATCACCAGGGCAGGACGCCGTAACAGAGCCCCCTCCCTGCGAGCGCCTCCTGCCGCGAGGGAACTGACGACGGCGAGGTCTGCCACGAGGTCGAGGAGCCGGCCTATCAGGGTGATTGCTGTGAAAATCTTGAGTAAGTGACGGGTCCAGTATGTCATTGGCGTTGACCCAGGAACGTTCCTCTGGGCCAAAGCCCTCCCAATCTACCAAGTACTGAAGATGCCCACCGCGACGTCTAGAGTCCAGTAGACAACGTCTTGATAAGTCTCTTCACCCTCTAATAGAATAGGTTGGGTAGCAGCATCCTTCGAATCCTCTCTCCTCTCTACAGAACGAACAGAGGCCGGTTTGAGCAGGGAGACGTGAAACGTTGGCGAGATGCGCATGTGTCTGGGCAAATCAAGGCGAAACGATACAGGGGTTATTTGACAGATGATCTTGAATGGACCCAAGAATCTCGGACTGAGTTTCTTGCAGGGCAGTCTGAGACGTAGATCTCGTGTGGATAGCCACACCCACTGGCCGGGTTGGTAAACAGGTCCTGGCCTGCGATGACGGTCCGCCTTCTCCTTGCTACGTCTTCTAGCACGCTGGAGGTGAGTATGGGCCAAGTTCCAGGTCTCTTCACTTCGCCTGAGCCAATCATCCACAGCAGGAACACTGGTGGGCTCACCAGACCAGGGGAACAGTGGCGGCTGAAAACCGAGGACGCATTGGAAAGGAGTCATCCCTGTAGAGTGCTTACGAATGGAATTCTGCGCATATTCGGCCCACATGGGGTAACGATACCAATCCTCCTGATGACTAAGGCAATAGGAACGAAGGAAGCGGGAAATCTCCTGGTTGAGACGTTCAACTTGCCCGTTGGCCTGGGGGTGATACCCAGATGTGAGACTCACGTTGATCTGTAGTCTCTCACAGAAGGCCTTCCAGACGCGGGAAGTAAACTGAGGTCCTCTGTCAGACACAATATCTTCTGGTAACCCGTAAAACCGAAAGACATAGTTACACAGATGATCTGCCGTCTGCAGAGCTGTGGGTAGCTTGGTGAGCGGAATGAGCCGGCATGCTTTAGAGAAGCGATCAATGACGGTGAGAATGGTGGTGTAACCCTCTGAGGGAGGCAGATCCGTGATAAAGTCTACAGCAATGTGAGACCAAGGCCGTTGGGGAATAGGCAGAGGTTGAAGAAGTCCCGCTGGTAGCAGACGAGAGGATTTTTGGGTGTTACAGACCCTACAGTGGCGAATGAATTCACTCGTGTCTCGGCTGAGCGTGGGCCACCAGTACCGGTTTTGAAGGAGCTGGGTCGTGGCTGTGATTCCGTGATGCCCGGAACAGGGAAGGGCATGCATGTGGTTTAACACCTTGTCACAAAGTGTTTCTGGCACAAAGATTCTTCCAGTAGGGCAGTCAGAAGTTATCTCGATGTCAGCATTGGCCTGTGCGCACTCGGTCTCAATGTCCCACTGAACAGGTCCGAGAACGAGATCAGGGCAGATAATAGGTTCTGGAGCCGGAACATCTGTTTCGGAATCGAATTGACGAGACAAAGAGTCAGCCTTGATATTCTTTGAGCCGGGAACGGTAAGTAACCGTGAACTGAAACCGGGAAAAGAATAGAGACCATCTGGCTTGACGTGCGTTCAGTCTCTTGGCAGTACGAAGGTACTCCAGATTCTTGTGGTCTGTGTAAACTGAGAATGGGTGAGTAGCTCCCTCGAGCCAGTGGCGCCACTCTTCAAATGCTGACTTCATAGCTAACAGTTCGCGGTCTCCGACGTCATAATTTCTCTCCGCAGAACTCAGCTTCCTGGAGTAGAAAGCGCAGGGATACAGCTTGGGAGGATCGCCCTGACGTTGGGAAAGCACCGCTCCTAGTCCGGTGTTCGAAGCATCCACCTCCACCACGAAGGACAGCTCAGGGTTAGGATGGTGCAAAATGGGAGCAGAAGTGAAACTGTCTTTGAGTTGCTTGAAAGCCCGGGAAGCATATTCGTTCCAAGCAAGTCGTTTCGTGCCTTTCCGAACCAGAGCTGTCAAAGGGGCCACTACAGAGCTGAATCCTCTGATGAAGCGACGGTAGAAATTAGCGAAGCCCAGGAAACGCTGCAACTCCTTTAAAGTGGCTGGTTGGTGCCAGTCTACGACTGCTTTTACCTTATTCTCATCCATGGCCACGCCCTCTGGGCTGTTGACGTATCCCAGGAAGGTTGTGGAAGTCTGATGGAAGTCACATTTCTCTACCTTGGCGTAGAGTTGGAACTGGATGAGCCTTTGAAGTACAGCTTGGACATGCTGGATGTGGGCTTCTTGGGTGTCGGAATAGATCAGAATGTCGTCTATGTAGACGATTACACTTCGGTGGAGCAGATCACGGAAAACATCGTTGACGAAGGATTGAAAGACAGCTGGACTGTTTGAAAGCCCGAAAGGCATAACGAGATATTCATAGTGCCCAGTGCTTGTGGAGAAAGCAGTCTTCCATTCGTCCCCCTCTCGGATTCGAACCAGGTTATAGGCAGAGCGCAGGTCCAGCTTGGTATAATATTTGGCCGTACGAAGAAGCTCTAGTGCGGCTGGTACCAGTGGCAGCAGGTAACGGAACTTAACTGTGCATTCATTTAGTGATCTATAGTCGATACAGGGTCGCAGTCCCCCATCTTTCTTTTTAACGAAAAAGAAACCTGCCGACATAGGAGAAGTAGAATGACGAATGAACCCCTTTACGAGCTCCTCTTCTATGTACTTCTGCATGGCTTCGGTCTCAGGTTGGGAAAGTGGGAAGATGCGGCCTCTGGGTGGTGTGGAATTAGGTAAGAGATCAATGGCACAGTCATATTCTCGATGAGGTGGTAACTTGGTAGCTTTGTCCTTACTGAAGGCCTCGGCTAGATCGTGGTACACGGCTGGTAGACGGGATAGCACGGAGTCATCTCGGGGCTCGGAGATACTTTGGACCGTTAAGGGTTTGACGGCAGACAGACACCTTGAAAAACAGCTCTTTCCCCAGCTGACTATCTGTCCAGTAGTCCACTGCAAATGAGGGTTGTGTTTCCTTAGCCAGGGTAAGCCCAGAATTACCGGAGTGTGAGGAGCTTGGAGAACTAAGAACTGGATTTTCTCATGATGAAGCAGACCAGTACGCATGTGAAGCTCCTGTGTCATGTGTGTGATGCGACCTGTGCCGAGTGGGCGTCCGTCGACAGCTTCAACTGAAAGTGGAGACGTGCAAGGAATTAGAGCTATCTCGTGAGCCTGAGCAAAAGCTTTAGACATAAAATTCCCTGCTGCCCCTGAGTCAACTAAGGCTAAAGTATTGACAATTTGACCATTTACAGTGAATTCAAGAGGCACTGATATACAGGTAAGAGGATTTAAACAGTCAAGGGTCAGACTCACCGAGGTTTTATCCTTGAGAGCAGGTCGTAGAGGGCAGTGCAGACGAAAGTGACCTGAACCTCCGCGATACAGGCATAATTTCAGGGTCCTGCGGCGCTCCCTCTCCTCCTCGGATATGTGTGAGGCGTTGATTTGCATGGGCTCGTAGGCGTCAGCAGAAGAATTAGAAGCACGTGGTGCGGTGATGACGCGCGAAGCGCTCGTTGAACGGAGACCGGCGCGACGTGAGCGCATCAAGTTGTCAATCTGGATGGTGAGATGAACGAACTGATCTAAATCCTTTCCCTCGTCGCGACAGGCCATCTCCGCTTGTAATTCGTGGATGAGACCCCTCCGGAAAACCACTTTGAGAGCGTTCTCCGTCCAGGTAGTTTGGGCTGCGAGAGTTCGGAATTTGAGCGCGTACTCCGAGGCTGGTGATTTCCCCTGTGAGAGTTCCAAGAGAAGATCCTCTGCTCCTTTCCCCTCCTTGGCATGTTCAAAGACAGCTTGGAAACGTTCCAGAAATTCTCCATAAGAAGAGAAAACGGACCCATCCAATCTCCAGACCGCGGTGATCCACTCCAATGCGC
Source organism: Gila orcuttii (assembly GCA_026230005.1). Classification (NCBI taxonomy): domain Eukaryota; kingdom Metazoa; phylum Chordata; class Actinopteri; order Cypriniformes; family Leuciscidae; genus Gila; species Gila orcuttii. The sequence continues at coordinate 1,042,579 of JAPDVR010000022.1, read as the reverse complement.
GTCCGGTGAGTAATGAACATACAAAGGCGATTTTGCTTGCATCTTTGGCATGTAGAGAGGTCTGCTGGGCGAGATACAGAGAACATTGTAAAATAAAGCCCTTGCATTTACCTGGGTCACCCTCGTATCTCTCAGGACGCGCGAGGTGAGGATTAGGGCTCGCAGCATTAAATGAGTCTGGAGAAAGAGCCGTCGCTGTGGGCGTTGCAGCGGCCGCGGGTTCCGCGGTAGACTTCAGCAGGGCTCGTACCGCTGAAATTAATTCCTCCGTGAGAGTGGTCAAACGGGACAACTGGTGGTGATGGGCGGCCAGCTGAGAGGCTTGGGCGGTGATAGCGGCCGACAGAACAGTCATAGTCGCTGCATCCTCGTTGGGCGAAGTATTCTGTGATGAATTAGACATATCAGGCAGATCCATTTGCAACAATTTAATTGACTGACTTCAAGCAAACATAAAGCGTTTCAGAAAAGGTGAACACAAGGCAGATAAACTTGAAAGGTCCATTCTGGAGCCCAGGGCGGTGGATAAACTCAGGGTCAAAGTCAGGCTTGATACAGGACGGGCAGCAGACGGTAGGAAAGCCGGGGACAGGCTAGGTTCAGGGTGGGCGGCGAAAGTCAGAGTCCGGGAACAGGCACAGATCGTGCCTAAATAATGCCGAAAACTAGTTTATTAATAAACAATTAAAATGTCTCTTTCCCTTTTTTTCCCGACACATTCATAATCATTACTCTTGGTTGCCAGTGCTTTGCGGCAAGCTTTATGCGTGCACTTTGAGCGTGGAATAGGCATATCCGCCTATATATATATATATATATATATATATATACAGTATATAATTAAACTATGGTAATATAAATGTGCGATTAGTCGACTAATGGCTTAAATGAACGACTACTAGTCGACTAGAAAAATCTTTAGTTGGGAGCAGCCCTAAACTGTAGTGTATTCAGGTACAGACATGTAACAATTAGACATAAATGGGGCCTAACACTATAGTGTTCAAATTTATAAATGTATAAAGTAATCCAGTATTTTGATGAGGGGTATCAAAATTACAAATTTCACCTTTGATTTGGAGCCAAAAAAATATTATTTTTCCAAAGTTTGCATGCCTGTAACCAGGGCCTAAAACTAACATTTTGCTACACCTGCAAATGGCCGATGAATTGAGAAAATTTACCAGCCATAAATATTTTTTACCGGCCATGAAACAACAAAAACTGTTTTTGTTTGCAAAAACAGGCAGATACTACCACTACAACTAAACATATGTACTGTGTTGAACTTGTCCTAACTTTTCCTAGCTTTACTTTCAAGAAAAAAATAAAACGACAACAAACTGATTTTTTGATTTATAAACTGGATACCGGTTGCCCTTTAACTGGCCAAACTGTCCTTGAACAAACAATATCTGTAGCCATTTGCAATTAGAGCCAATCACTGCATGTTAATTACATTCCAAACAAAGAGCAGTTGTTTTTGTTGTATTTAAATTAGATTGTATAATTTCAAGATTTAAAGTAAAAACAGAATGGTCTGACTTTAGCTTTGTGAAATTCTGCTACATAAGACACACCTGCACAAAACAAATACAACAGACGGGCTGAGGCCCTGGTTTACACTAGTACGCCAGGAGTAACCCTAGCTAAAGTGAAGTGTTTTGGTGGCACTTATGGAACAGCAGATATAGCCGTTCCTTGGTTAACGTTGACACAAAACAGCCCTGCACTTTATAAACACTACTTTAATAGGCATTATATAGAGACAGAGCGACACGCATCATAATCTGAAAATCTCACCAACCGTACAAATTAAAAAACCCAGAACTGAGTTTTTATAAGCGGTCGACCCAAAAAACGAGCATTTAAAGAGACAAAAGTGGATACCGGCAAAAAGACGTGAAGCATCAGCTGGAATGAATGGGTAAATTGTGGGATCCTGACACTCAGTATGCATTAAAAATAAATAAATACACATTTTGTCACTGGTAAGTCAAATATCCAAATGTCAGTTTTATATCATATTTCTGCAGTAGATTTTTTAAATGATTTTCTAATAGAATTTTAGTAAACTGAAAAAAAAAAAAAAAACAGGTAACCTAAAATGTGCTTCATTTCGTGACTTCTTATTTAACAGCTTGTTTTCAAAAATATGATTTAATACCACTAAGTTTCTTCAAATAAAAAAGAAATGGCATATTAAAGTTAAAAGTTACAACTCCATGATGAAACCTTTTTGTGTGTGTATTTACGTATGCTGTACAGGTCTAGTATAAACAATGTTTTTGTTCAGGTGGCGAATGTCCGCCCAATAGAGAAAAGTTTTGCTCAGCAAAAAAAAAAAAAAATATTAGAGTGACCATTGTCTCCAAGACCGGCTGCCTCGCTTAGTATCATGAATATATGCCTGCCGAATCCATGAGCTAAATTTTGATATATCCTGCTCACTTTACGACTTAAAATAATCTAGAAAATACGAAAAATATTTGTTGCAGAATGCTGAACACATTTTAAATTTTTTATGATTTATTATTAATTCAGTGTATATAGAGGTCTATTTTTGGATGAATATTTTGCCTGCCCATACGCATGAGCCGCGGCTGGTGTTTTCTCTGCGGGCACGTCTGTGTTCTCCTCTTGGCATCTGTATTCAGAGTGTGCCCGTGTTAACGTCCTGTTTAGGCCTTGCCTGTAACTCAAAAACTATTAAAGATATCCTTTTAGATTCTGGTTCTTAACAAACTTTTCTTTTGGAATGTTTATTTTTAAAGCCCTATATGGTAAATTCTTAGAGATATGGGGATCTCAGTGTGGCTCAATGTGCAAATTGTTTAACTTTACCAATTTCCAATGGTCAAAAAACAAATGTGGGTGACTTTTCAAACAGCTGATACTTCTCGTATTTAAAGTCAAGTCACCTTCATTCAAGCCTTGAAGAAGAAAAAAAGAAGAAAGAATTTTTATATATATATATATATATTATTTATTTATATTTATCTCTGCGCAAGCTTTAAAAACGTAAACCTGTAAAAACGCTGACGGCGTGCACATGCGTATTACGTGTTTAGTCTATAGGTATGCGCGTTTGAAAGTTAAATGTGCGCAGGCGTGTAGTCTTTCTTTACAAATTGACCTCAACAAATTACTTGTCTGGCCTTAAAAAAATTATAATACAGAATTATTTATTGCTTTCGAGTAGCCATGTGAACCGGATCTATTTTGACAACGTTTTATCTGTACCAGACAATGTAAGGAAGACTATTCCAGAGTTTTGGTGCTAAATAGGAAAAGGGAATATGTCTGGAAAAACAAATGTTAAAGCTAGAAATGTATCTTTCCTTCTATCAAAACAACTGCATTGAACATACCAAATTCACATAATATTTCAGTACCCAAAAATAAGTTGAGTCACATTAACTTCCTTCCAGAGATTTGTTGAAGTAAATTTCTGAAATACAAAAGTGAAACGAGGAGTCTTCCTGTCACATGGGGACAAAAGGCCTTTGTATTATATTCCAATCCATAGCCAGGGCAATCTGCACAACAGGGTAAATGGGGCTTGGCATCAGTGCTTTTGAGGCACAGCATAGCCACATTTGATGTGACTTAAAATGTAATTCATGTTAAAATAAAGGATTACTTTTTTCAGACGAAGTTCTGGGGTTTGGGGTCAGAGTACACTTATGTCTCATAATATATCAAAATAATTACAGCTAAAACAATTACAGTTGTGGATTGTGTATGCCTTAGAGCTGCCCGATTCTGGATAAATTGAGAATCAACATCCACAACAACACTTTCCCACCATCATTGTTCAGGTGCGGATTCCAGGCAAATTCTCCAACTTTCCACCCGCTTCCACCGCATGAAAGGGGGTTACTTATAAAACTGTGTGTGTGCGAGAGAACGAGTGAATTAATGAGTTCAGTTTTAATGCCTTTCCAGCAAGTAGGGCTGCAACAACTAATCAATAATCATCGATAATGAAAATCATCAGTAATGAATGTCATGATCGATTAGTCGCATCTGTCCACCGTGCTGTTGCGTCAAATTTACAGCCCTGAATAATGCATTTTATGGAAAAAATGCATCTAAAAATAGTGGAGGAAACAGAGTAAGCTAAGAGTAAGTAAACGTTTCGATGGATGTTTTTTTTTTTTATATATAATGATTGATTAGGTCCCATGGTATATGCATCAAATACCTACCATCACATAGTACCACCCATGAATGTTATCAAATATCCCTATTCATTTTATTTATTTATTTTTTATTTTTTTTTTTTATGCAGAGAACTGGAACATACAAAAGAATAATCATACAATTAATACCAAAACAGATTTTTTTTTGTGGGGTTGAAATACCCAAATATAATGTTTCTCATATGTATTGAGAAGCCTGGCAAAATCTTACACTTGACAAATACACCAATAGCATTCCTAAGCTTCTGAGTGTAGTGACATGACCACAATAAGTGAACCACTCTTTCATCAGAATTCAGTCAAAAAGAGCATATTAGCTCAATGTCAGCTCTACATCTTTGTATACATTTCTTAACAGGATAGAACCTGTGTATGAGCTGAAAGGGTAACTAAACCCCCGGTCAGAGCCTGACTCCACCCACTGGCAATATTTGAAAAATGCTGGAAAATTGGGCAGAGCCCAGCGGAGATAGAGGGGACGAATCGAGGGCGGGGCTGAGCGGGGGGGCGTGCGCCTGAGACCCGCAGTGACGGATTAATTGACAGCTGTAGTCAGACTCGCTAAAATGGGGAGCAACTGGATTTACGCAAGTAGCTTTGCAACAGAGCGGTCATTTGAAGTCTTTTCTTCCCCACCTTCACCTGATTTTTCTGCCTTTTAAGAGGACCAAATCTGAGGTGTGTGGTCATATTTTGGCTTTTACAGAAGTCCTGAGGGAAACTTAATCGATGATGGTCACCCTGTCTGCAGAACATGCACAAAAAAAGTCGCTGCAATACACTTCAAAATGTTGTTTTGAGTTGAAATATTTTATCTCACTCACTTGAAATAAACGTGAAGCTTCCACGACGAAAAGTTTGCATTAATGTTATAAATCTTACCTGTTTATAAATCTATTTTGTACAGCGTACAAAACAATCGTCCAGACAAGATGATCACAACAATATTATCAAACTCTGTGACGTAGGGTCACAATAAATTAAACAATAAACAATAAATTAACTCTGATTTCATTTTCAATACAATCAAAAATGGAGACGCAAGACGGCAAGTTGTATTTGAATGAAACGAGAGAGCGCGTCCGTTGTGATGCATGGATTTGCGCTGTGTTTATAATGCGTTGCTATTGACGACGGTCAGAAGGAAATGCCACAGAATAGAATCTTGCCTTAAAAAGTGCATAGAGCTGCTTGTTTTATTTGTTGTTTGTTGATTTTCAAATATAAAACTATCCTGATCGTACTCAATACTCGTAATTCCACCTCCTGACTCACTACAGTAGTTTTGACGGAACCAGATGCTTTTATACCAGGGGCTGCCAAGGGCGTGGTGAGCTCGCACCAAGGGCGTCACAGAGGTCCGTCATAGAGTACCCCTACGTCACAGAGTACCCTACGTCACAGAGTACCCCTACGTCACAGAGTACCCCTACGTCACAGAGTTCCCCTACGTCACAGAGTACTCTACGTCACAGAGTACCCTACGTCACACAGTACCCTACGTCACAGAGTACCCTACGTCACACAGTACCCTACGTCACAGAGTACCCTACGTCACAGAGTACCCCTACGTCACAGAGTTCCCCTACGTCACAGAGTACTCTACGTCACAGAGTACCCTACGTCACACAGTACCCTACGTCACAGAGTACCCCTACGTCACACAGTACCCTACGTCACAGAGTACCCTACGTCACAGAGTACCCTACGTCACAGAGTACCCTACGTCACAGAGTACCCCTACGTCACACAGTACCCTACGTCACACAGTACCCCTACGTCACACAGTACCCTACGTCACAGAGTACCCCTACGTCACACAGTACCCTACGTCACAGAGTACCCTACGTCACAGAGTACCCCTACGTCACACAGTACCCTACGTCACAGAGTACCCTACGTCACAGAGTACCCTACGTCACAGAGTACCCCTACGTCACACAGTACCCTACGTCACAGAGTACCCTACGTCACAGAGTACCCTACGTCACAGAGTACCCTACGTCACAGAGTACCCTACGTCACAGAGTACCCCTACGTCACACAGTACCCTACGTCACAGAGTACCCTACGTCACAGAGTACCCTACGTCACAGAGTACCCTACGTCACAGAGTACCCTACATCACAGAGTACCCTACGTCACAGAGTACCCTACGTCACAGAGTACCCCTACGTCACACAGTACCCTACGTCACAGAGTACCCCTACGTCACACAGTACCCTACGTCACAGAGTACCCCTACGTCACAGAGTACCCTACGTCACAGAGTACCCTACGTCACAGAGTACCCTACGTCACAGAGTACTCTACATCACAGAGTACCCTACGTCACAGAGTACCCTACGTCACAAGAGTACCCCTACGTCACAGAGTACCCCTACGTCACAGAGCACCCTACGTCACAGAGCACCCTACGTCACAGAGCACCCTACGTCACAGAGTACCCTACGTCACAGAGCACCCCTACGTCACAGAGTACTCTACGTCACAGAGTACCCTACGTCACAAGAGTACCCCTACGTCACATAGTACCCCTACGTCACAGAGCACCCTACGTCACAGAGCACCCTACGTCACAGAGTACCCTACGTCACAGAGTACCCTACGTCACAGAGTACTCCTACTTCAGGAGCTTTCCGTTTAACCTGAAGAGGGCAGCACTCACACGTTTTTACACCATATATTTGAAAATTAAAACACTTAAAATTTACTTGAATCAATGAACAACATTTATGAAGCCCCATTCTTACAGATCATTAACTAAAAAAAGTTGTTTTAGTGTTTAGTTACCCTTTAAAGGAAATTTCTTTCACTTTATTTGTGAGAAAGAATTTTTTGCTGTAAAGACCAGATTTTTTCCAATTATAACAAACAAATTGGTGGAACAGAAATCAAATTCTTAAGAAATAAATATCTTATTTTATAGTTTTTAGCTTTCAACAAGTTTGACCTACATGAGAATCACAAGGTTTAGGAAAGGATGCAGAAGATACTGAGGAGGAGTAACTACAGTTTTTTTTTTTTAAAGCATACATAGACCAGAGGGAATAGCTTACATTACTGTAGCAAATGGGATTCTTTTGGGTTTATTGGATATTTGGAAAGAAATTCTGAATATCTGAACAAAAGACCTTGCTTATTAAAAAACCTTGCTTATTAAAAAACCTTGCTTATTAAAAAACTGCTCCACTAAAAATAAACCATTACTGAACCATGATGATAATTGATGTGATATAATTTAGAACAAAATCAGGTCATAAAGTTCACTTTGGCTAGCTGTCGAAGAACAAACTAATGTGACGTCATTTCAAACAAAATCAGGCCAAAACAAACTTTATGACCTGATTTTGTTCTGAATTATATCACATCAATTCGTTCTTCGATTTGGCTTGAAGTATACAGTATTTGAGCCTTTAGTGTTGTGGAAATGTTCATGTATCTATAGCCTTCTGTTTCTATCTTCTGTGAGATCTCTTATTTGCTACTCAACATCAGCAAATGCATGTGCTAAATGTATGCATATGTCACATCTAAAGCTAATTGTCGTTATAGTTTCCAAAGGCTTAATTGTGTTCTAACACAGTTTTGTACCCTACCATACTAGTAAGTGATTAGAAAAACAGTAATGTTGAATAGGGGTTGAGTAACTATGACATATTGACATAACATATACACTGTATTGTGAAAAAAATTAAAAGTACTATATTAAACTCTGGATCTTTAGGAAAGCTTAGGCTACATTTGTAAATTGGTGCAGTCTCTGTGGGGTTGAATAATTTTGTTTGCAAGTGTAAATCCTAAGTAAAACTGTGCCCTCTTTGTTCTATTTCTCTGGCTCATGGTGTCTTCTCATTATTAGTTAACTATATCTATTCATATCGAACATTTTATAACACAGCCTGTGTGTAAAAGTCTTTATATTATTCTCAGTTTAAATAAAATGCTACCATTTTCTTTCTGACAGCCAATTATGATTCTGAAAGAAACAAAAACGCATTTTATTTCAGTGTTGTTGTTAATGTTTTGTATATTTCAGCAAACAGTTGGCTTTGTACATTGTTTAACAGCATTAAAGACGACAAACTTTATCATTCAACTTAAATTCGCAAATTTATTTTGAACACTTACATTGTTCTTGCTCCGTCCATGTACATCATTGAATGAACAATGTGTCACAGTGTCTGGTTTGTGTTCCCTGGGTTATCACTAGAGGTCCTCGTTCTCACGGTGTCTTTCACGTTTGACTTCAATTCCCAGCATTCTGTCTGTCACTCATCAGTTCATTGCACTCAGCTGTTTCCCATCACCTTGTTAGTTCTGTGTGTATAAATACCCTGTCTGTTTTAGTGTTTATCACGGAGCCGTTGTTTTATGTTGCCACTTCTGAGGTCTGTTTCCCGCTTGTTTTGTTCTTATGTTTTGGATTGATTTTTGATATTTGACCCCTGCCTGGATTACAATGATTTTGGATTGCCCACATTATTAAACTTACTGCGATTGGATTTTCTGCTTCCCGTGTGTGGTTCGTGACACAATGTTTTCTAAGCTTATTTAAGTCGACTGCTCAGGAAATGTTCATGGTATGACTATGACCCATTACAGGGTCGAACCCCCCCCCCCCCCAGCCAATTCGCACCCTGTATATAATGATTACAATGACAGTTACATTTCTGATTTACATTTCTCATGACAATTAACAAAATTGTTTTTCAACAGAAACACGCTGAGGAAATTACTGATCTGCGAACTGATTTTGCCAGACAAGTACGAGGTAAAATCACTTTCTTTATACATGTAAATGGGCTAGATTTTAACAACAGTTTTTTTTTATAGAACTACTTTTGAGAAGTAAATAATACATGTAAATACATGAATACTTTAGTTATTCAGTCTCAGATTTCAAGATGCTGTATTCAATTTTATACTTATCATTTATATTTATATATATTTATCATAAATTTTACATTTATATTTCATTTGCCTCTTTTATACGTTATATACAAATAGAATTGAACAGCTTGAAGCTATTTTGTGTAAAGGCCCTTCCACACAAGACGCAGCAGTTGCGAAGGTCTAGTTCATTTTCAATAGGAGATGTGTGGAAAGCGGCAAAACGTGGGCAGTTTCGCTGGCGGCGTTGTGGCAGAGCACTAGTGCTGCTCGTGCACCAAAAATGCTGGCACTTTCACGAGCACGGCTCGGAAACGCTTCATTTTACAGTACAGTACTTACAGTGTACTTACCTAGAAAGTACTGGGTAATATAAGGTAAGTACATGGGTTAAGGGTAGGTTTAGGGGTAGGTTTAGGGGTAGGTTCAGGGTTAGTACCTAGTTATTACCCAGTTATTACCCAGTTATTGTAATTACTATAATAAGTACATAGTATATATATGGGAAACAGGACTGTAAAATGAAGCGTTACCCACGGCTCTTCGCGGCAGGCACCGCCAAAGATAAAATATTTGTGTCAGCTTTAACCAATCATCGAACAGGTTATCAATAGGTTTTGAACCAGACGAATCATTCTGCTCTTCCTGATTCAGGAGTGTGTTTTTTTGTGTGCATGAGCATATAATAACTGCACATAATAACTGTAATTACTATGCAAACTTTTTCACTTTCACATTATGATGTACTTTGTTGTAAAACACAGTATTTTTATAGGCAGTGAAGGCTTGCTTTAAAGATTTAACATGAGAGTGAAAATATTGTCACAGAAATTGGATCCAAATATGAGAAAAGGATGCAGAAGCTGGGTCAGGAGGAAGAACTAAGACGCAAGACGGAGATTCATGAGATCGAGGAGCGAAAGAACAGCCACATCAACATACTTATGAAGAATCACGAGAAAGCTTTCAAAGACATCAGAAACTACTTCAATGACATAGTCTACAAAAATCTGGACATAATCACTTCGCTCAAGGTGAAAACGCACACGTGAACACACATTTCTCCGTATTAATTATAAATCAAATAACATAGTGTCTCTCATAGATCTGTTTTTTGTAACTTTATTCATAGTCATCATTGCATTGTCACAATTATTAAATCTACATTTATGTATGTGGTAATCAAGCTATAAAAAAGTATAATACTGCAGTGTATGAATGCAAGTATGTTTGTTCCTTGGTGTCATGCTACCAGCTGAGGTATAGGAAGTGATTATTTGTCAGTTCTTATTAATTTTCTCTTCTGATGGAATGTGTGCAGGAAGAGTTAAAGGACATGAAAAGGAAGGAGGAGAAAATAAATAAAGAGATGGTGAAAGTGCTTAAGCAGAATAAGGAGCTTAGAGAGCCAGCACAAAAGGCCAAAGAGGAAGTCGCAGAGCTTCAGAAACAGCTGACCAACTATGAGAAGGACAAGAGTGCTCTAACTGTATGTTCAGGGTCTTAGTAAATTTAGTAATTCTAGTGTATTGTACTGACTCTGAACCGTGGCATAATGTTAAATGTTAATTATAACAAAAGTTTTAATTAATTTTAGTAATGTATGTAAATCTTGTTCTTTGTGTTCTGCTGTCAGAGAACGAGAGCTCGTCTCAAAATACTTGAAAGAGAATTGAAGGAGCTTAAGTGGGAACATGAAGTGTTGGTGCAGAGATTTACTAAGGTGATTGGAGAAACAGCATCAGACCTTTTAAAACACTGATCTATCATAATGGTGTTATGACAACTTACAAGGGGGAAAAACATGTTTCCTCTTCATCTTGATAACATGCCTGCCATGACATAACAAGAATCTCTGTTTGGTGTACACACTGTAATGCATATCAGCAAAGTAATTATAATTGTATTTTTTTGTTTTTATTGTATTTTTCTACAACGTAACTATACTGGATAACAGTTGTCTCTTAAAGTTTTTATCTGTTCATAGTGATTCATTAGGACTGCTGCAAGTGTAAGAGCTAAAGATTGTTGTGCAGGTTCAGTCGGAGCGAGACGAATTGTACAAGAAGTTCACTAAAGCCATCCTGGAGGTTCAGCAGAAAAGTGGCTTCAAAAACCTGCTGCTGGAGCGCAAACTGAGTACACTCAATGACACGCTGGAAAAGAAGGAAGCCCAGCTCAGTGAGGTGCTGTCTGTTTCCAACCTGGACCCTACTACCCTCGGTGCGGTCACCCATAAACTGGAGGTACATTTATGAGCGTATATATAGTAGAGCTGCCCCCTAATAGCTGATTAAGCGGTACTCGACAAACCGAGGCTTAACCGACCAAATTTTAATTAGTCGGTTAGTTCCAGAAAAAAAACTCCATAGGAAGTGGTGAAGTCACAGTCTGTAACGAACAGATCGTTAAAACGGCTGGTCCATGTAGTAATTACAGTATGCCAAGCAGGAAATCCAAATTTTCGCCTATTATTCACCGGCCTCAAATACGGCCTATCATATTGAAGTAGTAGCCTAACATTAACCAACATTAGCTCTAATGTTAACCTGGATAAATGGGCTATTATTTGACACATATCCAAGTGTTCATGCAGAGATAACGTATCGGTTACGAATGTAACCCTCGTTCCCTGAGTAGGGAACGGAGACGTTACGTCGGATGACGACGAATGGGGTTTCGCTTAGAAAGCCTATCAACTTCGAGTATTACAAAACGAGCCAATGGCAAAGAAATGCCATGGGTCTGCGGAATTTGCTTAGAGAATACACATATGACCCGGAGGGATGCATATGGAGAACACTGGGGTGTCCAGCCGCAGGTGGAATATTTCAACCCCAGGGGTGGCAAGGTGGCTTGCCAAGGGAAAGACACAGGCTCAGAGAGGCTTACAGTGGAAATACACATCTGGGGGTCGCTCAGGGGAGGGACCATGCACACGGGAGGCACCTAGCCGACGCGCAGGCAATAGACACTGGCGCCAACGTCAGGAGTGCAGGAGGAACTTAGGGCTTTCGGGGAAGCTTACCTGAGGAGAATATCGCACGTATCCAGTCCGTGGAGTGGAATGGCGAGCAAGCGAAGACACCAGAGCGGGTCCAGTACTAGCTGGTTGAAGCGAGTACATGAGAGGACACAGGCTCCACTCGGAGATTATAGAATCTGGCGAATGTGTTCGGTGTCGCCCAGCCTGCAGCTCTGCAGATGTCTGTTAGCGAGGCGCCATGCACTAGAGCCCAAGAGGACGCCACACTCCGGGTGGAGTGGGCAGTCACACCAAGGGGGCACGGTCGAACTTGCTGCTGGTATGCCAAAGCAATGGCGTCCACTATCCAGTGAGACAACCTTTGCTTGGAGAGAGCCTTTCCCTTCAGCTTCCCACCATAACAGACAAAGAGCTGGTCTGAGGTCCTGAAACACTGCGTTCTGTCTACATAGGCGCGGAGAGCGCGTACTGGACAGAGCAGTGCCAAGGCTGGGTCTGCCTCCTCCAGGGGCAGCGCTTGCAGGTTCACCACCTGGTCCCGGAAGGGAGTGGTAGGAACCTTGGGCACATATCCAAGCCGGGGTCTCAGGATCACGTGAGAGTAGGCCGGCCCGAATTCCAGGCACGCTCCGTCAACAGAGAATGCGTGCAGGTCCCCTACCCTCTTGATGGAGGCCAATGCAACCAGGAGCGCAGTCTTCATTGACAGGAACTTAAGGTCCACTGATTGCAAAGGCTCAAAGAGAGTACTCTGCAGGGCAGTTAGAACCACTGAGAGGTCCCAAGAGGGAACGAGAGGAGGGCGAGGAGGTTTTAGTCTCCTCGCTCCTCTCAGGAACCTGACGATCAGGTCGTGCTTCCCCACAGACTTAACTTCGATGGGATCATGGTCTGCGGCAATAGCGGCAACATAGACTTTCAGGGTGGAGGGACACAGCCTTCGCTCCTACCCTTCTTGAAGGAAGGAAAGCACGACACAGATCGAACATCTCTGGGGGTCTTCTCGTTGAGAAGAGCACCAGTTGACGAAGAGGTTCCACTTCAACGCATAGACGTGTCTCGTGGACGACGCTCTAGCGGAAGTGATGGTAGCCACCACCGCTGGTGGTAGGGTACTCAAACCTGCCTCGTCCCATACAGGAGCCACACGTGGAGGTTCCAAAGATCGGGACGAGGGTGCCATAGGGTGCCTCGTCCCTGAGAACATGCCGAGGAAGCTCGTTCAACAACATGCCGGGAAGCTCGTTCCAGGGGCACTCCGGCCCGTAGAAAACTGAGGTTCAACCACGGGGTGAAGGTTTGACGGCAGGTCGGAGCAACTGGTACTCGGAGGGTGCCGTGTTGCCATGCCCACCTCGGGACTCGGTCGCGAAGCCAAAGCTGAAGCGGTGTCATACAAAGCAATCCGAGCGGCGTTGCTGCGGCTGCAGATGCCATATGCCCCAGGAGCCTCTGAAAAAGTTTCAGTGGAACCGCACTCTTGCCCTCGAACTGTCTCAGGCAAGTCAGCAGTGACTGTGCGCGCTCGCTCGTAAGCTGCGCGGACATGGCGACCGAGTCGATATCCATACCGAGAAATGAGATCCTCTGCACAGGGCAAAGTTTGCTCTTTTCCCAGTTGCGCCGAAGGTCCAGACGAGCTAGGTGCCAGAGCACTAGGTCCCTGTGTTTGCAAACCTGGTCTCGAGAGTGAGCTAGGATCTGCCAGTCGTCGAGATAGTTCAGGATGCGAACCCCGTGTTCCCGTAGGGGAACAAGGGCTGCCTCGACGACCTTCGTGAAGACGCGAGGAGACAGGGCTAGCCCGAATGGTAGAACTGCGTACTGATATGCCTGCCCCTCGAAAGCAAAATGTAGGAACGGTCTGTGTCGAGGGAGAATGGAGACATGGAATTAGGCGTCCTTCAGGTCGATTGCTGCAAACCAATCCTGGGGCTGCACACATTCGAAAATGCGTTTGGCGGTGAGCATCTTGAACGGCAGCCTGTGAAGGGAGCGGTTCAGAACGCGCAGGTCCAGGATTGGCTGTAACCCACCGGTTTTCTTCGGGACCATGAAGTACGGGCTGTAGAAGCCGGACCTCATTTAGGCTGGAGGGACAGTCTCGATCGCACCCTTCGCCATTAGGGTAACAATCTCTGCTCTCATGATAGGGGCATTGCCACCGACCAAAGTGGAGGGGACTCCCCTGAAGCGGGGAGGAGACCGCGCAAACTGATTCGCGTAGCCGAGCCTGATCGTCCGAGCGACCCAGCGGGACAGGTTGGGAAGCTATAGCCAGGCTCCCAGCGACTGTACCAGCGGGGTCATACGAACCACAGACTTCCCATCGGTGGTGCAGCGAGGCGGAATGACTGGCCCAGACGTGGACGGCATAGCGGCCCGGTGTGGAGGCACAGTCATTGACCGCGCCCTGACAGAGGAGACCAGGGAAGGACAAACGTTCCACGGGGGTCTGTTCTGCCAGGGGGCTGGCGACAGAGGAGGATGAGAGCGGCATGGTCCGGGGACGGTGCGCACTGTCATCCGGCTCTGGGACAGAGGAGGACGAGGGGTGCACGACCCGGGGGCGGCGCACCGTGTCGTCCGAGAACTCTGTGTGCTCAGGGATGGATGTGTTATTTCTTTCTTTAACCACATTAGGGTGCTGCCCACCTGAAGGTGAGCAGCGGGGAGTGGAGAACAAAAGATTCTCCCTCGGCCCTCCACCGGGGGAAGGAGTGGTCCTGCTACCACCTCCTGAAGAGGTAACACTCAACATCCTTGAGCAGCCCGTCTCAGGAGCGCCACTTGGCCCGGCGTTTAGCAGGGGCGGGGCTGGAGAGGGCTGGGGCGCCTTCTTACGGCTTCCTCCGCGACCGGGCCCGGGTTTAGGCTGCTGCTTGGGAGGGGCGGGAGCCGTAGGAGGGCGCCCTTGGCAGCGAACAGACTGAGTACTCTGCCCGGACGGCTGGGTGGAGGCAGCAGCGAGCCGTCGGGGCAGAATATGCTTAATAGCCTTAGTCTGTTTTTGGGCGGTCGAGAAATCCTCGAGAAATCCTCGACCGCACCGCCGAATAGGCTAGCCTGGGACATGGGGGCGAGCAGCCAGGACCGCTCGGCATCCCGCATGTCAGCCAGGTTCAGCCATAGATGTCTCTCCTGGACCACGGCTGTGGACATCACCAGACCCAGGGAGCGTGCGGTCACCTTCGTCGCCCGGAGAGCGAGGTCGGTGGCGGCGCGCAGCTCATCGAAGAGCCCTGGGTCTGTCCTACCTTCGTGCATTTGCCTTAGCATCTGGGTCTGGTAGACCTGCAGAGTGGCCATGGCATGCAAAGAAGCAGCTGCCTGTCCCGCCGCTCTGCAAGACTTCGCCACTAACGTAGACGAAAATCTACAGGCTTTGGATGGGTGCTTAGGCTCGCCACGAGAAGAAGCACTTTGAGGACACAGTTGCATCGCAACAGAGCGTTCAACCGGGGGGAGCCCAGTGTACCCACGGGCAGCTGGCCCATCGAGGGGAGGAAAGGCGGATGAAATCAACGAGCGGTCGCGAGAAGACATGGGAGTCTTCCAGGACTTCGAGATTTCATCATGCACATCCGGGAAGAAAGGCATTGGGGCAGGCTGCGGATGGGAACCAGAAGCTGCACCCAAAAACCAATCGTCCAGCCGCGAGCGCTCGGGACAGGGCGGAGGGGTCCACTCTAAACCGATGCTCGCGGCCACCCGGGAAAGCATGGCCATCATCTCTGGATCAGACTGAGCCACAGCAGTATTCAGACCCGAAGATGGCAGCTGTGACGAGTCGTCACTTCCAGATGACTCAGACCCGCCTTGTGATACTGCAATCGACATAGAGTCTTCCTCTGGAGCGCCAAAGGAAACCCGCGGGGCACCCGAAGATGGTCCCCTGAACACTCACGGGTTGCAACACTGAGGAAGGTGCTGTGGGGCACGGACAGATAGTCGGCGCTTTGTTCCATACAGTCACCCTCAGATCACCCTGGCCACCAGCCGAAGTAGAGCCTCTCGTGGAGGTGCTAGATCGGGGTGTGGATGAGGGGGCTCTCACTCTTACGAGGTCATTGAGTCTCGATCGTAGTGTTGCGATGGTCATGTTCCCACAGAGAGAACATGACTCATCCACGAGCGCTGCTCTAGCGTGATCAATGCCCAAACACACTAGACAACGCTCGTGCCCATCAGAGTCAGATACAAGTCGACCGCAACCAGAAGTGCACGGGCGGGGCATCTTTAAAAAAACGTGCCGGGTGCAAGCTCTTTTGTGAGAGAAAAACTCGAGTGCTGAAGCGCCCGCGGAGAAACACACTCACTGGCAAACCACGCACAGATAAGCAGGAAGTGTGCACTCGCCGGGAGATTGCAGTCACACCAACACTGGAGAGTTTGCTCGTCTCGTAAGAAGCTGACAAAATCAGAGATGGCTTAGGGAGTGAAGAATTACACTTGGCTCCGAAGCGAAAACATATCTGCATGTTCCCAGTGTCCTCCTTTTATACCCACGTGGTAGAGCGGTGTTACGCTATGCAAATTCCGCAGACCCATGACATTTCTTTGCCATTGGCTCGTTTTGTAATACTCGAAGTTGATAGGCTTTCTAAGCAAAACCCCATTCGTCGTCATCCGACGTAACTCAGAGTGACAACGAAAGGGAACTTAAAATACTCCATTTTTGGTCATACAGATAAGAGTAATACATTTACTTTTATTTGTGTACACTCACAATAACAACAATGACAGCCCTAGTATATAATTATATATAAGCATATGCAAAGGACCTCCACAATTCCAGTTATATATTACTGATTTAGAAATAAATAAATCAGGGTTACAGAACTGTTGGTTAATGTTTGTCTACAGTTGTGACTTTTTATTTTTGTTTAGGAAGTTTTGGAGTCCAAAAACCAGACTATAACAGACTTACAGTATGAAGTGGCACGAGTTTGCAAGGTGAGAAACTATTTCTGTATAATGCGCTGTATAGGGTATAAAGTGCCCCTATTATGCTATTTTAAAGTTTCTGAATGTTATTTTGGAGTCTGCTACAACAGGTTTACATGCATCCGAGGTCAAAAAACTGTTTCATTTTCTCATAATATACATTTGCACATCACCACATTTTCAGTGATTCTAAACCACTCGTCAGATGAATCAATCTCTCTAAATCCCTCCTTTCCGCGAGCTACTCTGCTCTGATTGGCCAGACAGCTCAATCTGTTGTGATTGGTCTACTGTGTATAGTGCACGTGTCGAAAACAAAAACGCCTATTGCCATAACAACATCAGCTCTGCTTGTCCTGAGGCTTCCTACACCGTAAACTAAAGACCATAATGAACAGTGACGTAGATTTTACCAGATCAATCCGACCGCGAGTGTGATGATGAAACATTGAAAGAACTAGTTATTCAACCCGAACCTCCATCGCAAGGATGACTCGAGCAGGACGTTTCTCAATGATACACTACTCAGTTTGAGGTACATTATGAGATGTTGCAACTGTAATTCCTCACCATCAGCATTAACAAGTGCATGTCCATCAACAAACCGATTATTTTACTTGTACTTATTTATTTACTGAGTATTTTTCTAATTTACTGTGGTGAACATGTGGAAACTGTATCAGTGAGAACGACAGACAATCTGCATTAATAGACACAGTTTTAGGTCTGCTTGAACTGACCTACTGAACTGGAACTGAATCAGTGGTCTATAACTGATTAGCATAAGTATTTCAGTAAGACAGTAATAATGTGAGTTAACCAGTTAGCAGGAGACCAACACAATATAAAACTCAAAACTAAGTATTTTGAACACCGTCTTTCTAGAGCAAGCAGTTTGCGAGTCCTGCATTGAACTCCAAGATTTGAGTTGCAGTCATCAGTAAAATAAAGGGAACACAGCAAAAGTTTAGGATTATACGGTAACACTTTATTTTAAGGTGCTTGTAATAAGCAGTAATTAACAGTTAATAAGACACTTATAAGACCTTATAAGATGCATATAAGATGCATATAAGCATTAACTACTTCATATAAGGGTTAATTAAAGCACAAGACGAACCCGGAGAGGCAACTGAGCGGCCCCGGAGTGGTCATGACCCAGCTGGACCCCAGGGGATGGAGTCTACACTCACCCTGGCTGTAACTGTCGTGAGGCTCGTCGGCGGCACGATTGAGTAGAGCGGGAAAAGTGAAACAAAGCGTCCTCAGAAGTTATATGAAGTAGTTAATGCTTATATGCATCTTATATGCATCTTATAAGGTCTTATAAGTGTCTTATTAACTGTTAATTACTGCTTATTACAAGCACCTTAAAATAAAGTGTTACCGATTATACTGCTGTGGTATTGAGGTAAAGATTAATTTTGTTACACACTGCATTCCTAATCATCCCCATATATATATATATATATACACCCAGGGTCCGAAATTAACACCCGCCAAGCGCCAAATGCGGGTAGATTTTCCGTTTGGCGAGTAAATCTTAAAAGGCTATCCGCAACACTGGCGGGTGAATGTTCCAGACATCGCAAGTCTCCCGCATATTGATAGCGGCTCCCTGATGTCCGCAAATTAGTTTAAATCTCCTGGAATCTAGAGTGAGCGAGAAAGAGCGCGCACATACTGAGCTCCAAACCGTGTAGCGCGTGCACGCCTGAGAGGGAGAAAGCGAGAGACCTTGCGTGTGTGCCTCAAGAAGCGTGTGTGAACCTTCTTCACACCTAAAATAGACCTACACTAAATATATTTCTTTAACTTAAATAATTAACAAATTAAGATGACAAAAATAAAACACTGAATCAGTTTGAAGCTTTGAAAAAACTGCTTTTTTTCATCAGACTACGTTTTTTTTCGTCAAATAAAAATAGCAGACCTACCTCAATCCACAGCTTGTCTAGTTTTTACTTAAAAAAAGTAACATGTCTACATGATGTGGGGTTAGTCTGGGTCTCTGATGGCACAGATGTCCCAGGAATACAGAGATAACGTCTCGCTAGAGTGGCCAACTTCGGAAAGCGCCTTTCATTTGCTTGTGGATGTTTGCATCGCAAGTGATATTGCATTGTAGCCTACTTGCACTAGGCCTACTGCTTTATTTTAATACCGCGTAGCATATTTTCCAAGTATTCGTCGATCTTTCTGTCGAAATGGTGCCACAGTAGCTACTTCTTTTCGCTTGGTTCATTTTGCTTGCTTGCGAAATATGTCTTTAGGCGCGTGTTGTTGCGCGTGTCGACGGACGCACCCCGTGATTTAACCATAGACTGTAAAAAAATAGGATTTAACAAATATAGGCTACATACTGTTTTTTTTAACCATGCAGCAAACAAACAAAAAAGATATATATATATATATATATATATACAGGGGTTAAATTGGGATTTATTATGTGGGGGTGCTCTCCCTAGGGGGGTCCGGGGGTATGCCGACAAGCCAAACATAATGTGCCACATGAAGAGACAGTGCAGCATATGACAGTAGCAACAGCTGAGAAGATTTGGGTCTGTGGTGACCAGGTCCACCTCACACACACTTCCTTCTCCCATTCTCTCTCTTTACTACTACAACACACACACACACACACTCATCCTACTCTGCATCATTTCTCATCAAGATATGCACAATTAACAAAAATAAAATCAATCTATCCTTGTGGAAAGGTTGCTTGGTAGCTAAATGTAGGTCTAGCAAGTCTTATATTTCTATAATTCAAACATCAAATACAAATATGCTGACTGAATATATTGCTAGTTTATTTTGAGTATCCAGCTAGCAGTTCTCTTGGCAGTTTGCTGATAATCCGGTGTCTGAAGTAAAATGCTTAAAACATCTCCTGAGAAAAATCACATGGTCAAACATCAACCTAGTTTTGGTTATTTAATTTAGTTTTATTTTCCTTACCTTGTCATTCAAGGCCAGGGCACTTTTTATACATTTCTGGAAATTTTGCGCGCTTTCCACATCCCGCGCAACTACGGATCTCCCAGAAATATTCATTAAAAATTGCTGCGTACATTTATCCGTGTCACCTAGATGCGTGTGCGCGAGCGGTGCGCGATCATGGTCGACTGACAACGAGATTAAGCAGCTGAACAAAAATACGGCCGTGTTCCGATTGTTCTCATCTCAGCTACGCCGAGACAAAATAGACATGCCATTTCAAAAATATTTCATTTATTGTCAGAAATATGTTTTCAAAAGCATCACTTTCCAAATTTTATGTGACAACTGACTGCAAACAAGCAGGCTTATGTGCCGGGGCTGAGCCCCGGAGAGCCCCGGCCCAATTTAACCACTGTATATATATATATATATATTTATAGTAATATTATTAATAATATATTATAATATTATATAATAAATATATATATTGTAGCCTTCACGGGCCAGAATTGGAGGGTTTAACTCAAAACAATTCACCAGGCAGAGTTTCAATGCAACAAACTTAACTTTTATTCTTCAAAAATGTGGGAGGGGGAAGGGGAAAAACTGTAACTCAGGTCTTCCTTCTTTCTTCGGTAGCTCCTTTTGGCATCAAATTTATATCTAAAGGGGAGGCAGAAGAAGTGTAGCGTTTAGCAGATGTCATTCAGGCTACTCACGTCCTCCCCTAGGCCTCTATCTTCCAGTTCGTGGTTGGGTCAGGTCTGCACTCAGTGTGTGTTCACCTCCTTTGTTCTCTCTCCCACTGTGGCTGCTTAGCTTTCTCTTATGTGGCCGCTAATTGGCCCAACAGCTTGCAGCTGAGGTTCCCTGTCAGAGGGGGAAACTGTGCACACCTGTGTTGGAGCTATCCTTGGTCCTGAACCTCATTGTGCAGCTTCAACCTTGTGTCTTCCTCTGATGGTGCTCCCCATGGTGCTGCAGGTGATTGTGCTGTGTTGTGAGGCCCATGTTTCCTTCTGGCTACCACATACCCCCTTTTCCAGCTCCAAGCTTCCGCTTGGAGTGTACGTCCCAGAGGAGTCATGCCTCCTGGACATGGCATCTGCATTCGCATGAGAGTTCCCAGCCCGGTGTTCCACTGTAAACTGGAAGTCCTGCAAGTGAAGAAACCAGCGAGTGAGTGGAGTAGTGATTGGAGTAGTGAGTAGTGATTCATGCAGACATCCATTTCAGCGGGGCATGATCAGTTACTAAGACAAATTTTCGGCTCAACAGGTAATACCTCAATTTCTCAATAGCCCATTTGACCGCCAAACATTCCTTTTCAATTGTGGCATAATTCTTCTCAGGGGGCAGTAGCTTACGACTAATAAACATGACTGGGTGCTCCATACCATCCTGCAACTGAGATAGGACGGCTCCAATCCCCACCTCCGAGGCGTCTGTTTGTAGAACAAAGGGTTTGTTGAAGTTTGGGGCTTGCAGGATGGGCTCGCAACAGAGGGATTGCTTTAGTGCGGCGAAGGCCTGCTCTGCTTCTCTTGTCCACTTTACCTGATTTGGGAGGTATTTGCGAGTCAATTCAGTTAGGGGGGCTGCTTTTGTGGCAAAGCCAGGGATGAATGTTCGGTAGTAGCCAACTAGCCCGAGAAAGGTTCTTAACTGTTTCAGGCCAGGGCCAGGTGCCAAGTGCCTTGCCGCTCCCAGTCTCCCCCGTCCAAGAGGGTCAGAATGACAGTGTGCGCTGCCACGTTGCTACGACCTTGTCGCTCTCGTCTCCTGCTGGGCAAGGAGGTGCGGAAATCGGGACTCGACGCCTCCGGGCCTCCCTCCTCATTTCCCCTCCTTCCTTTGCCTCGGGACAGCCAGCAGCTGAACGCCTCTGGGCCTTCCCTGTTGCCTGTCTCCCAGTGGAAGCAGGTAGGTGTTGCCCCGCACACCAAGACCCCTCTCTCGGCCGCTCAGATAGATCTGTTTGCCTCTCCGGACACAACCCATTGCCGGCTGTTTTATTCCCTGACCGAAGGATCCCTCGGCACGGATGCACTGGCACACAGCTGGCCCCGGGGCCTTCGCAAATATGCGTTTCCCCCAGGGAGCCTTCTCGCACAGACTTTGTGCAAGGTCAGGGAGGACGAGGAGCAGGTCCTGCTTGTTGCACCGTATTGGCCCAACCGGACTTGGTTCGTGGAACTCATGCTCCTCGCGACAGTCCCTCCTTGGCCCATTCCTCTGAGGAAGGATCTACTTTCTCAGAGACGGGGCACCCTATGGCACCCGCGTCCAGACCTCTGGAATCTTCATGTCTGGTCCCTGGACGGGACACGGAGGTTCTAGGTGGCCTACCACAGGCTGTGGTAGACACCATCACTTCCGCTAGAGCCCCCTCTATGAGGCGCCTCTATGCGTTGAAGTGGAACCTGTTCGTCGATTGGTGTTCTTCCCACCGGGAAGACCCACGAACTTGCCCGATCAGAGTCGTGCTTTCCTTCCTGCAAGATGGGTTGGAGAGAAGGCTGTCTCCCTCCACCCTCAAAGTGTATGTTGCTGCAATAGCCGTTCATCACGATGCAGTAGAAGGTAAGTCATTAGGAAAGCACGACCTGGTCATCAGATTCCTTAGGGGTGCCAGAAGGCTAAATCCGCCTCGTAATCCGCACCCCGTACCCTCTTGGGACTTAACTCTAGTGCTAAGAGCACTTCAGAGGCCCCCCTTTGAGCCATTGCAAATGGTTGAGTTTAATATCCTGTCTATAAAGACAGCTCTCCTGTTGGCTTTGGCCTTCTTTAAGAGGGTAGGCTTTTTAGATCTGCAGGCTTTTTCGATCGACGAATCGTGCCTTGAGTTCGGGCCGGGCCTTTCTCACGTTTTTCTGAGACCCGGCTCGGATATGTGCCCAAGGTTCCTACCACTCCATTTGTAGATCAGGTAGTGAACCTGCAAGCGCTGCCCCCGGAGGAGGCAGATCCAGCCCTTACTTTTCTCTGTGCCGTCCACGCCCTGCGTTGTTACGTGGACAGAACGCAAAGCTTCAGGACCTCAGATCAGCTCTTCGTCTGTTACGGAGGCCAGCAGAAGGGGAAGGCTGTTTCCAAGCAGAGGTTAGCCCACTGGCTAGTGGATGCTATCGTCCGGGCTTATGCTTCCCAGGACGTGCCTTGCCCACCTAGGTTGAGGGCACACTCTACTAGGAGTGTTGCCTCCTCCTGGGCTTTGGCGCAAGGCGCCTCGCTGACAGACAGCTGTAGAGCTGCGGGCTGGGCGACACCTAACACGTTCGCTAGATTCTATAGCCTCCGTGTTGAACCTGTTTCCTCCCGTGTACTCGCTACGGCCAGTAACGTGAGGAATTAGGTTATGTCGGCTTGCTACGCCATTCCCGCCGGATACGTGCGTCTTCTTACTCCATTGGTTCCCCAACATACGGCTAACCTCGTGAGTTCCTCCATCACCCCTTCGGCACCAGGCGAGGCGGATCGCCCGGCGCCAGGTCTATTACCTCTCGTAGGAGTTGTGTGTAGACTGGGTGGCCTACAGTGGTCCCTTCGGCGACCCATTTTCTCCACAATCCAGCTACCCTCCGGGCTAGCATCGTGTCTTCCCCTCAACAGACCATTCTGTCGTCCTTGCTGAGTACGCTCCCACCCCTCGGGCTGGGACTACCTCAAGGACTGCCATGTGTTTCACTACCCCACTGGTTCGTACACATGTGTATTCCACTGCCTCCCTTCGGGCGGGCAGGGGCTTCCGCAGCGTTCCCTCCCACAGGTTGGGCACGCTTTCCCAGTGTTATCCATATCCACTGAGAGGGTCTTGCAGAACAGCAGTGTGATTTTCCTAGCTAGCTCCCGCCAAAGACGATAAGAAACTGCTCCGGCGGGTAGCTAAGCTGGGGGCTGGAAGGGGCCAGCACCATGCCGTTTTGTTAGGGATGCCAATTCGTTGGAAACTCCTCCGACGAGACGTAGGAGTTCCAGCAAAAGGGAACGTCTCGGTTACGTATGTAACCCTCGTTCCCTGAGTAGGGAACGGAGACGTCTCGTCCTGCCGCCATGCTGCTGTACCTTTGCGGAGGACTGGACACTGTCCGGCTCCTCAGCGAAAAGCAAATGTGTGTGAGCTTGCTTCCGCTTTATACCCGCACTGGTAGGCGGCGCGCGGAATGCAAATCTTGCATGCCAATGTTTATTGGCTCGTTTTAGTTAACTCGAAGGCAGTTGGTCTCCCTAGCGTGATCCCAATTTGTTGGAAACTCCTCCGACGAGACGTCTCCGTTCCCTACTCAGGGAACGAGGGTTACATACGTAACCGAGAAGTTTTCATGCTACACCTTTGGTGGATGTGAAATTGTACAGTAAATGTCTCTGAGTTTTGTTACTGTGCTGTGCCCGTCATCCATTATTTTCACCACTTAATCAAGCCACTCTTTTCTTAAAACATGATAATGTTTTATCAACAGCGACTGATTTGGCTCACATCATTCTCTGTCTATGAAACCTATAAACCGCTTTCACTGGTTCTAACTCTATAGCGGTTGACCAGAACACTTATCACAGATCTACTAGATTACAATCAAATGGCTTTCCCTACACATTTTGCATCTGTCCTTTGCGCAACAATTTTTTCACGTAAGTAGTTCCCCTCTGAAGCAACATTGAGAGACCGATGTTAAGAGGGAAAATCTCCGGTTACAGACGTAACCTCGGTTCCCTGAGTTGAGGGAATGAGACGCTGCTATCATGCCGTGTTACTTATGCTCATGGTTTTTCGTGAGTTGCATTTTTAGTTGACCGATCCTGAGGAAATGTCGTTCAGCACTGCCTTATATAGGGAGTGATCCCGCCCTTAATTCGAGCACTTGAAGGCCATTTGCCATTGCAGTGCTAGGGCGTTATTCCAATCAGACTTTTCGCAATAGCATCATCTCTCACGCAATGTCTCGTTCCTTCATCTCAGGGAACCAAGGTTATAAAATATAAAATATTAGCAGAGTTTACACCACAACTATAACGATATCGGCACAGGCAAACAATATTGTTGGAATCACTTTCGGAATGTTTTTTTTTTTCCAGCTGATGAACAAAAACGTTGACAGCCAATCAGAATCCATCCAGCTTTAAAGAGCTCGAGCATTTAAAGTGGCAGACGACAAAAATGCAGCATGTGCATAAAATAAACAACGATATTGTGCACTGGTGTGGATGATGATATACAGTAGTTATCTTTATAGTTATAACTATAACTATAGTTATATAGTTCTTGTTGTGAACGGGCATTTAGACCCTATATGGTGCCTCAAATGTTCCTGTCCAATGCATGCTATGTCAATGACAGAACATTAAACAGTTTGACACTTTTTGACACTTCCATTTGCTGCTTTATCAGATCTGTTGACAGGAAATTCACAATTAACTCACAATCAATGTGTGTGTGTGTGAATTGGTCTCAAACTGTAATAAAGATGTTAGACGGGACCCTAATTTGTCTACGAGAATGGATGTTGAAATGAAAGTTTAATCACTGAAATCTGACTAGATGTTGATTGTGACAAAGACAAACTGCCTAATATACCTACCTAAAATATCTGTAATGTTAAGTGTAGTTGTCTGTTTCTGTCCACAGGCCTATAATGACTTTCTGAAGACTTCTGAAGCAAAGCTGCGGGTTATTGGGATTCCTGTGGAAGAACTGGGCTTTAAGCCACTCAAAAGCAGTGTTGCTGGACAGAGTCTTGGTCAGGGCGCTGCTGCCTGCGTTTCTGCTCCAAATTAGCAAGAAATGAAAAAACATATTTTATCTTGATAAAATGATCATATGTTATTCAGATCAAACGTTTTGTACGATTTTTTTGGTAACACTTTATATTACTGTGATTTATGCTACATGTAGTAATAATTAAACTCTAAACCAAACCCTTATCCTAACCCTAACTCTAATAGTAAAGTACATGTAGTTAATTAATATTACTCTGTACTTATATATATATATAATTACACTGTAACAAGGACATCTTTTATTTTTATTTTTTGAAAAATATCAATAAGTATTCTACAATGTCCTTAAAGTGATAGTTCACCCAAAATTAATACCAAAATCATACATTCAAAACCATACACTCGGTTCTTAATCCTGTGGTTTGTTCATGTTTATAGAGATGTGTACACAATTTTCTGAATTTTTTGTTCAGAAAATACAGGATATTAGATCATATTAGATCACACCTCTCTCCTCTTTACATAGATCACTCTAAATTGGTCCTTACATCCAGTAGCTTTACAAACCTTCAACCAGTCTTCATCTCAATTACTTAAAATAATTTCTCAGATGAAATTCACATTCTCTCAATCAGATGTATTGCCTGGACGTCTGTTTAGAGAGGTTTTAAACTTGACTTGACTTAATATTCTGTTTTTTAATCTTTAGAAAAAAGGTGAAATTTTAGGGAAGGGTAGGGAAACTTTAGGGAAACAATATAATATAATATATAATACTGACAATCGATTAAAAAATTAGCTAATTAAGTCAGTCAGTCAAGTCAGTCAAATGAAATCCAGCGCCAGGAAGCAAACCACAGTTTGCAGGATATCAGCACCCCTGTTATAGAGAAGAGGAGGACTTGCACAGTTAGTGATGAACATAATGATACTTGTGAACCCGGTCAGACTAACCAGCATAAGAGAGAAAATAATCTAAATTAGCGTTTAGTTGAGAACCTCAACTTTCAGCAGCCAGATTGTCGACTACCACCAATCAGAGCATACAGGGATGACACGACAACCATGACTACAACAGTCGGCAAGGCAAGTTTATTTATATAGCACATTTCATACACAATGGTAATTCAAAGTGCTTTACATAGAAGAAATTAAAATAATCAAAAGAAATCAGAATAATTAAAACAGTTTAGAATAAAAAATAAAATAAAATACAGTACAAACAGTCGGAGGAACAGTGGCACAGTGCTCATTCAGTAAATGCACAGCTAGACAGAAGTGTTTTGAGTCTGGATTTGAATGTGACTGTAGGAGCACATCTGATCTCTTCTGGAAGCTGTTCCAGCTGCGGCTGGCATAGTAGCTAAAAGCAGATTTACCACGCTTAGAGTGAACCCTTGGTGTTTCTAGCTGATGTGATCCTAATGATCTGAGTGGTCTGTTGGGTTTATATTCAGTGAGCATATCTGCCATGTATTGAGGTCCTAGGCCATTTAATGATTTATATACCAGTAATAATACTTTAAAATCAATCCTATATGTAACTGGGAGCCAGTGTAAAGAGCTGAGGACTGGTGTGATGTGTTCATATGTTCTGGTTCTGCTCAGCGTTCTGTATGAGCTGAAACTGTCTTATGGTGTTTCTGGGAAGGCCAGTGAGGAGTCCATTACAATAATCCACCCTGCTGGTCATGAAAGCATGCACAAGTTTCTCTAAGTCTTGACTGGAAACAAAGCATCTAATTCTTGCAATATTTTTCAGGTGATATTATGCTGATTTAGTTATTGCTTTGACATGACTACTGAAACTAAGGTCTGACTCTAGAGACACACCAAGATTCCTGACTTGATTTTTAGTTGTTAGACCCCTAGGGACAGGTACAGCATGGAAGAGGGGGTTTTGGGCTCAGTTTAGCTCCCCCTAATGGCACAAGGCAGCCCCAGCTCAAAGGAGGAAGCTGGTAGTCAACGAGGTGCGAAAGCAGGAGGAGAGGATGAGGTGTATAAAGGCCATTTCCCAGGCCAAGCAGGGAGAGTGTGGAACAACGCAAGATGGGCTGGCAAGACCTCTTTTCAAAGCATCTTTACAGAAAATCATGATGTTCATAATTTATTTAGGCCTATACCTTTATGCCTTATAGTTGCATTTAGCAGATTAAAATACTGTCTATAAGATTTTCACTTCCCATTTTCTTTTAACATATTGTAGATTGTAGTACACATCTTTTCATACAGTAAATGAAAACGTCTCTTTACATTTGTAACCTTTGTTCCCTGAGTAGGTCTCTCAACACTGCGATTCAATCACTATGGGAACACCTTTGGTGTGACGAATGTCTGAAGCTCTTATACCATCACACCAATTTGATTGGCCAACAGTGCTTAGCACCACCCCAATAATATGTCACATATGCTGCATATTAGTGTGCTGCGCGCTATTTCCTTAGATTCCATGACGAAGGAAGCACTATTCAAAATATGGGAAGGCCGGCATCGCAGTGTCTCATTCCCTACTCAGGGAACAAAGTTTACATGCGTAACCGAGACGTTCCCTTTCATAGGTTTCTCAACACTGCGATTCCTTCTCTTTGAGAATGATATACCATAACGCCTTCACGTACCTGAGAATAGCTGGAAGACCGTGGAAAGCGTCCGCTCAAGCAGATAAGACCTGGGAGCTAGGAGCCATCCTCACATCCAGACCATAGAACTTGATAAAGGTGTTCGGAGAGGACCATCCTGCAGCAACACAAATATCCTCCAAAGAAGAGCCTCTAAAAAGAGCCTGAGAAGAAGCCATTCCTCTAGTGGAATGAGCACACACACCTAGAATCAAAGCCAAACCACGCGCCTCATAGGCCGCCGAGATAGCCTCAATCACCCAATGAGACAAAAAGCCTCCAAAACCACTTGCTGGAAACGAAAAGGGGTTGACGCAACCTTAGGAACATATGCTGGCCTAGGTCGCTTCAAGACTTTAACCACCCCTCGGCAAAGTCCATACAGGAAGGGCCGATAGAAAGAGCCTGCAGGTCCCCTATTCTTTTAAGAGAGGAAAGAGCCAGCTGACACAGATTCTAATGGTTCGAATGGATGACCTGCCAGACCTTCCATAACAATAGCTAAATCCCAAGGGGGAATTCATACATGGCGGAAAGGCCTAAGCCGTCTCTCGTCCCTTGTAGAAAACGAGAAACCAGGGGGTGACGTCCAATGGAAACACCTCCCATGGGCACATGCTCTGCAGATATAGCCGTCACGTAAACTCAAAAAGTGGCGGGGGCTTCCCCCTCTGAAAAACGACTTTGCAGGAACTATTGAACTCACAGGGCAATGAACTGGGTCCTGGTCGCGTTGGCTGCACCAAACGAGTTTAGGCTTTTTTGAGGATAAAAAAAAAAAGTGAATGGATTTTTTTCATTGTATGGTGGTTGTGTCCACACACTGCAAAGACACATATATGTGCAAACGTATAAAAGTGAATTATGCATCCGATGACCCCTTTAAACTCAATTTATGATCACGGTTTTCCCACGTTTCTGAAAACAAAACATTAAACAACCAAACAAAATAATATGTAATTTACTTGTAAAAGTAATTTACTTGTATAATATGTAAAATATTCTATTTAATGTTATTAGTCTATTCATAAATGTCTAAAATGTTATAAATTAGTCTATAAAAAATATTTATTCATTTAAATGAATTCATTGTGTAAAAAAACTATTACATAAACGTAAATTGATGAATAAAGACTTCTCTTGAATGAATGATTCAGTGATACAGCCAATACATTTTAACCCTATGATTTGAACAGTTACTGGTCGCCACCAACTGGCATAATGTAACATACAATCTTTATTTGTAACATTAGTTTCAGTGGCTATTTACTCATTTGGATAATGGCTGCCAGTGGCGCTCCAGGATTTTAAGACATTTTATTTTAAGTCTTTAATTATGCCAGCAGCCATATCACCCTAGCCCACTGCCCACTGAAGCTAAGCAGGGTTGAGCCTGGCAGTGTCTGGATGGGAGACTCCTGAGAAAACCAGGTTTCTGCTGGAAGAGTTGTTAGTGAGGCCAGCAGGGGGCGCTCACCCAGTGCTCTGTGTGGGTCCTAACTCCCTAGTAGAGTGATGGGACACTATACTGTCAAAGAGCACCATCCTTCGGATGAGACGTTATACCGAGATCCTGACTCTCTGTGGTCATTAAAAATCCCATGGCACTTCTCGTAAAGAGTAGGGGTGTAACCCCGATGTCCTGACCACATTCCCTCCAGTACCTGGCAGTACCTGGATTGGCCCTTGACAATCATGGCCTCCTAATAATCCCCATCCATTGAATTGGCTCTATCACTCTCTCTCCTCTCTCCACCTATAGCTGGTGTGTTTCGAGTACACTGACGCTGTTGTACTATGGCTCCCGTCGCATCATCCAAGTGGATGCTGCACACTGGTGGTTGAGGAGAGCTTGACATGATTGTAAAGTGCTTTGAGTGTACAGTAGGCTGGCCATTTCCATAACACCAAAAAGGAGGACACATATATTTTGGTGATCGGTTTTGTTGACGGGGGCTGCACGGTTTGGAGCACATAGAGTATGTTCTGTCTCGCATGCGCGTCTCTAGATTCCAGGGGCCTCATGTACAAAGACTTGCGTTGAATTCATACTAAAACATTGCGTACGGACAAAGCTGTAAATGTGCGGACGCACAAAAAAAAAGAGATGTATGAATCTCTGTGTACGAAGGATCCCACGCATATTCTCTTTGTACATCCCAATTAATGTAAAAATGAGCGCACATGCACGAGCACAACGCCCCACCCAGTCTCCTCCCTTAATTAAATACATTTAAATATGGTAATGAGTCCACTTTGGCAAAAGAAAGGAGTAAGAAAATGGCTAAAGCAAGCGGCAAGAAGTGAAACTTTACAGAAAGTGAATCGGAGATGCTACTATCGGAGGTAGAAACGAGAAATAAAAAATATTTGGAACTTTGTCCTCCGGAATTAATAACAAAAGGAAAAAATATGAGTGGGAGAGTTTGGCTGATGCCGTCAATGCGGTGGGATCTGAAAGTCGCACTGTAAATGACCTTAAAAAGAAATGGTCTGATATAAAGGTGGAGGTTAAATGGAGAACTGCTGCGCACCGGCAAAGTGTGAGCAGAACAGGCAGTGGTAAAGGGGTCGATGAACTTACACCCTTTGAGCAGAGAGTTGCCTCAATTATGGGTGACACTTTACTCTCTGGAGTAGTATCTGCTGCTGTGGGAGACTCGGATTTACTACAGGACTGCCACGGAGGTAACCAATATTATCTGCACGTTTATTGAATGGAAATGTTTCCGATTCACATATGCAAATTCTTCTTCAGATGGCGCCTTTATAGCAATGTGTGTGCAGTCGATCGCTCCGATTACATTAGGAAAACCGGCTATCGCTGCAAATTGCGTTTTAATGTTTGGCTGGTCAACTGCATCATATGGGAACCTTATATACCTGGTAGACATGCGGATGATCCCGACCCATACCGCTGGCATTGCGCGGCTCAAAGACGACTGTCTTATTCCTGAGCGGTCTGCCATTTCCCTTTGGAAAGAACCAGTTGCCAGGAAAGCAAGTGTTGTCAGCAAGGGAACGGGTATTGCGTGGCTCCTCGCTGTCTCTCTCTCTAGATTCGGACCCAACTCTGCACAGAGATCCAAGAGGATAGCCCTTGGAAATCTGAAACGGCTGATAAGCCAGTCATCATCCTGGGCCAGAAAATTATTGTGGTCCCTAAAAACTCGTTCTCTTCGGATTCTGCCATTAGCAATGTCCTCTAATAAGGCCAAAGCTGCCATTGCCATAGACTAAGGGTTGTATCAATTTGCATATGCTTTTATATGTTCTTACTTAATTGCATAATTGATAGAATATTCCCATAAGGCTCGTGTGACAATATATGTAAATTATTTTATAAATTGCAAATTAATAGCAATGCTTCTCACAGGTGGTAGTGCGATAGACTTGTAGAACAATTCGTTGTGTAATGTTTGCAACTTTACTGCATTGCCTGTAAGAGTCGCCAACGGCCAAAAACTATGAGAAATGTACGTACGCCAGACATGAAATTGACGTGGAGGAACGCACATTCTCACGTTAATTTCACTGTTAGTACATCCGACCGTGAGCGTGAAAGCTGGCGTACGCAAAGTTTTTGTGCGTACGCAAGATTGATACATGAGGCCCCAGGAGATTTGAACTAATTTACAGCCATCAGGGAGCCTCTATCAATATGCGGGTTTTTTATAGGTTACTTTTTTTTTTAAACAATTCAGCGCAACTCCAAAAAGGAGGACAAATGAGTGTCCGGCGTGAGGCTGTGCCGGACGCCGGACAGGGGGCTTAAAATCCGGACTGTCCGGCCAAAATCCAGACGTATGGCCACCCTAGTGTACAGTAGTACATATGAAAAGTGCTATATAAATGCCTCGTTCATTCATTCATTCATTTTTTTTCTTGTTCAAAGTTCAAAGGGGGTGCTTAGAAAAAAAATAAGTGCATCAATAACTTCAATAACCTGCATTTATTGCATTTTACTCGTGTAATTTTCCATTTTACCTTAAACACAATGTCCCATTGTAAAGTGTAGGCTACTGTTCACAGTATCAATATTGCTTAAACTGGAATGTCACTGTTTCTGTCACTGCGACTACCCGAACAGGCGAACACACACACACACACACACAAACACGCGCGCGCACACACACACACGCGCGCACACACATCACTTTTGAAGTAAAATTTAAAATTGAGGATACAGTGCATCGTAATGCATCGCGATATTGAATTGAACTGAATCGATGACATGATAATCGTAATCGAACCGAACCGTGAGACCAGTGTAGGTTCACACCACTGCATGACAGGGACTGGGGTCAAGAAGCAGTGTGTATACATACATACATACATGCACACACACACACACACACACACACACATATATAAAGAGAGAGAGAGGGGGGGAAACTTATATTTCCCTCCTCTTACCCCAAACAATTAATCTTTTACAAGTATTCAGTTAGGTTTGATATTAACTAGTGTTGTTACCTTATTATTTACTTTATTTCTTTTTCTGCACTGAGAGTAGCTGTGACGGTTTCGGCTTTTTGAGTTGATGAGTAATACATTAAGTTAAAAAGTCTGAGTGTGTTATTGGAAGCGAGTCTACTTTTAATGAAACCGGTTTGATCTGGATGTATTATAGATGGTGTGACTTTTTCTATTCTATGGGCTCGTGCTTTGGTGATGATTTTAATGTCTACATTGATTAGGGAGATCGGACGATAGCTCGACGGTAATGTTGGGTCTTTATTGGGTTTGAGAAGGACTGAGATTGTGGCAGTGCTTATGTTCTCCAGTAGTTTTGATTTCTGTTTTGATTCATTTATCATTTGGATGAAGAGTGGTGATGAAATGTAACTCAGCAGGGAATCCATCAGGACCTGGTGCTTTATTGTTCGGCATGGGTTTTAGGGCCTTGAACAGTTCATGTTCTGTTATGGGAGATTCAAGAGTATTTATCTGAAGTGTACTGAGTTGAGGCAGATTAATACTGGTGAGAAATGAATTGATGTCTTTCCGATTTGGGTCTTTTTCTGAGGAATATAATTTACTGTACATTTTTTGAAAGATTTGGTTTATTTCTTCCGGTGAGTTGGTGGACTTTCTCTGCTGTGTCCGTAATTACTGGTATTGTTGTTTTTTCCTTATTTTGTTTGATTTGATTTGCCAAATATTTACCAGATTTGTTACAGTAGTGGAAGTCTTCTTGTCTTAGCCTATGTATTAGGAATTGGGTATGTTTATTGATTCATTCATTTAATTTAAATGAATATTTTCTTAAAAATATGTCCTGTGTTTCTTCTGTTGGGTTATTTATGTTAATGTCTTCTAGTTGTTTGATTGTTTTTTTCCAGAACTACTTCTTTTTCCTTTTCTTTCTTTTTTTTGTAAACAGAGAATGAAATAATTTTTGCTCTTAGTTCAGCTTTTCCTGCTTCCCACAGAAGAGATGGAGATGATTCTGGGGTGTCATTCATCTCTAGATAGCATGTCCACTCTCTCTTAAAGTAACTGTCAAATTCAGGATCTTCTAGAAGAGATGTGTTTAATCTGGTAATGGGTTTATGTGGACTGGTTATATTCCATTTTAATGTTACCCGGGTAATGTTACCATGATCACTAATGACTATTGGATGGATCTTTGATTCAGAAATATTTGATATGATAGAATTACTGGTGAGAAAGAAATCATTGTGGGAATATGAGTGGTGGACTGGAGAGAAAAATATGTGTTCTTTAACATTTGGATTCTGTAGATTCCAGCAATCGCCAAGACCAAAATCACTCATGAACTGTTTTATGGTTTCTGTAGATTGCTAAATGCGTTTATTGCCTGAACTGTTAGATCTATCTATTGTTGGGTCTAGAACTGTGTTGAAATCACCCACTATTGTGACTGGACAGTTAGAAAGGTTTGAAATGGAGGAAAAAATGTCTGGAAAAAAGATGGGTCATCTGTGTTTGGGCCATATAGTTTGCTAATTGTAATTGGGCTATTATTAATAGAAATGTTTATGATAATGAATCGTCCTTCGGGGTCTGTAACAGTGGTGTTATGAACAAATGAGATTGTGATTAAAATGCATACACCTCTTTGTTTTGTGTTGTAGTGAGCCGAGAATAAATGGTTGTACTTTGATGATTTAATTTTGTTATGATCTGATTCTGATAGATGTGTTTCTTGTAGAAGGCGGATGTCGGCTTGTAATTTATTTAGATGATTCAAAACTTTGATCTTCTTTGTCTGAGAATCAAATCCGTGAACATTCCAGGTTACAAAAGTAATAGATGACATGTTTTAGTGAAAATTAAACATAAACGTGTATTAATGTGTGGGCCTGTTCGTACTGTATATGTGTAAGTGTGAGTGTATGAGTTTAAACAGGTATGGCAGTTCCTATATGTGTGTATAGTCTGCCGTGTATAGACTGAAAAGGAAGGGGTCCAGAACAGTCCCCTGGGGGGCACCCGTACTACACATGAGACGATCAGACACGCCGCCACGTGTTCTCACAAACTGTGGCCGGTTCGTGAGATAATTCAGGACCCACTGTGACAACAGGTGGTCCACACCATTCCTCTCCGGCTTGTCCTTCAGAAGCATCGGCTAAATGGTGTTAAAAGCACTTGAGAAATCAAAAAACATGATTCTCACAGTGCTGCCGGGCTTCTCCAGATGGGCGAGGGCATGATGATGTAGGAAGATGACCGCGTCCTCCACCCCGATGTTGGGCCTGTACGCAAACTGTAGCAGGTCCATGGAGGGGCCCACTGTGGAACGGAGATGTTGCAGGACCAGTCTCTCCAGCGTCTTCATCAGTTGTGATGTAAGAGCCACCGCCTGTAGCTGTGGGGGTCTTTAGGGTGCGGTGATTTTGGCACCGGTACCACACAGGAGGTCTTCCACAACTGTGGTACCACTCCCAGCTTCAGACTCAGGTTGAAGATCCTCTCCATAACTCCACATAACTAGTTTGCACTGGAATTCAGGAGCCTAGAGCTAATGCCATCAGGACCTGCTGCTTTTCTTACCTTGATCTTCCTTAGAGCTTGTCTCACCTGTGCTGCTGTGAAGGACAGGGGTGAGCAGGGGGGATCAGTGCTGGGGATGTGAAGAAGTCTTTCTGTGTATGGGATGGGTGAGAGATGAGTTGAGCCTATGGAGCCTATGAAAGACAGAGGAAGTGCCTTGTCCCGGTGGAGTGGAGATGGGGTGCAGCTGTGTGGGGCAAGTGGTGGCTGACTGATCAAACCTGTTGAAGTGATGGTTCAGATCATTCAGCCACTTAAGGTCCCCCTCGGCCTGTATGGGGGGTGCTTTAAAGCCTGAGATGGTCTAACGATAATTATATAACTGTCCATCTATAGTATATCCACTGTAATGATTGCCTTTTTTCCTTTGTTCATTTTCTGTTTTCAGATTGGGAAAAGTAGTTTTCGTCGTTCAAGAATGACCTTTGGGTATTGTTCGTTGATTCCATAGTTTGTGCCTTTAAGTTGCCTGTCTTGCTTCTGAACCAGTTCTTTGTGTTTGTAGTGTTCGAATTTCGCGATGATCAGTCGTGGTCGATTGCTATTGTTTTGAGATCTGAAACGGTGCACACGTTGGAAAATGATGGTCTGTACAGTTTCGGCTGGCAATTTGAGTTGTTTTATCATAAAGTCCTTGACTGATTTTCCGGGGTCGTCTGGAGTTTGTTCTGCGATGCCTGCGAAAAGTAAATTGTCCCTCATGCTGCACGTTTGCAAATCCAAAATATTTTCTTTCATGGTTTTGTTTTCTGTGACAACGGAATCGAGTTGATGGGTAAGTGTGTGAACTGAGTCCTTTAAAAAATTATTTTCTTTAGTGAGAGTGTCTATTTGTTCTTGACTGAATTCTTAGCTGTGCTGCAGTTCCTGGAGTTCCTTGTGTATGACTTCAATTATTGCGATCCTGGTGTCAAGTCCGGAAAGTTTATTTTCAAGTAAAATGTCACTTACCCCAGAGCAGTGCGGCGGTTTCGGGGATGTTGATGGTGTTATGCTTGGACAAATGCATTTAAAATTTACAGATTTTTGAAGCAAAAAAAAAAGCTCTCTGAAATGAGAATGTCAATCCAACTGCAGCTGACTAACAAAAACATCATGTTTCATGGATGTGAAGTCTATGGACTAATAAAAAAGAAGTGTTTAGCCCTTCTGTTATCTCAGAGAAACATACAGTTGTTTCATTCTTGAATGAATCACCACTTTGAACTAATCATTTGAGTAAATGATTTGAGTGAATGATTTAAGCTTGCTCATTAAAACAGTCACTTGTTTTTTTCATTAATTAATTATAGCTGTAAATGAACTGTTTAAGTGAATGATTCAAGGGCTACTTCATATACAGCCGCTTGTTTTGTTCTTGAATAAATCTGTTGTGAATGAATCATTTGAGTAAATAATTGAATGAATCACTCATAAACACAATCGCTTGTTGAATGAATAAATGTTGTGGACATATAGTTTGATATTATACATATACATACATATTGACATATATACATATATACATATTGAATATATTGACATATATTCATATTATTCATTTTCAAATGCTTGTCGCTTGTCACTTCTTTTTTAACTTTTTAATGAATATAGGGATTTTTGCCATTTAAGCATTAAATAAAGGTCTCTGAAATGTAAAATTAATTCAATCATTTTGGAGCAATGGACGTTTCAAACGTTCCCTCATTTTCCACAGTCAGCAGTTGATGCCTCCTTTTTACCCAGCCAAGAACTCCATTAAAAGTGATTTTTACCGCATGTCTTTTGACACACAAAAAAGTGACTGTTATTGAGAGTGGTGAATTGCGGCTTTTGAAAATATCAATAATCATCTCGCTACATCTCAATATTATGCCAGATTACTTTCATACCACTGCCATACTGCAGTCTACATGAACCGTACACAGCTTTCACACAAACCAAGGGAATCGATCTCTGACGTCAAACACGCTTTAATAAGAAACTGTACTGTAGTGTTCTGTTCACCAACTTTGTCCTCAGGAGGTTCTTCTCACTTATCACCTTGATAATGAACACATAAACACATGTACAATGAAAACACAAATGATGATAAAAGGCAACATAATAAAAAAGTAGTAGTAGACATGTAGTCAATACCAAAACCTTGTTAATCTTGTCAGTAAATAAAAATTGGTTTAACATAAAAAAACAGTATTGTTACATTCCTTTTATTTTAGTATCTGTCATATGCTTCAGATGAACGACAGGAAGCAAATGCAAGTTAACAGTTTAATGAATAGATCAAGGGATGCAGTACAAGCAGATGTGAAAGGTGACGCAGGGACTTCGATGGTCAGGATCCGTGATGAAGTGCAGTGGTGAGGTGATGGTGAGACGACAGTTGAAACCACGCGATGAAGACGAAGAACAGGAACACAAGGCAGGAACTGGACACCGGAACACCAACATGAACGACATCAAACAACGATCTGACAAGGATGATAGAACAGCGGTAAGTATAAATAGAGTGGTGGGATTGATAGCAGCTGGTGATGTGATGATGATCAGCTGGAGTGAATCAGGTGATGTCATACATTCACGCCCACTACACACGTGTGTTCACACAACAACATAAACACGAGACTAGAAGGAACAGAGAATGCGTCTACCGTGACAGTACCCCACCTCCTAAGAACGCCTCCTGGCGTTCCCAGACTCCTTACCCTGTCGATTGTAATCATCGATAAGGGAGTGATCCAGTATGTCTCTAGCAGGCACCCAACTTCTCTCCTCCGGACCGTAACCCTCCCAGTCCACCAAGTACTGAAATCCGCGTCCCCTCCGCCTAGAGTCCAGAATACGATTAACCGAATACGTGGTCTCCCCATCTACGAGTCGCGGTGGGGGAGGAACCGGGGCAGGCGGATTAATGTGAGAATGGAACACAGGCTTGATCTTTGATACATGAAAGACGGAATGGACCCTCCTGTACGCGGGAGGTAACTTGAGGCGGACTGCCACCGGACTAATGATCTTGGTGACAGTAAACGGGCCAATAAATTTGGGTGCAAGCTTATTAGAGACGGTGCGAAGAGGAATGTTCCTGGTTGAAAGCCACACTTTTTGACCAACGACGTATACGGGAGGCTTTGACCTGTGGCGATCGGCCTTGGCCTTGGTGCGCGCCCCCACCTGGAGTAGAGTCTCACGGGCTCTAGTCCAAGTGCGGTGACACCTCTGAACAAAGGCGTGAGCGGAGGGAACCGCGACCTTGGATTCCAGACTGGGAAAAATTGGTGGCTGGTAGCCTACGCTACACTCAAACGGAGATAGGCCCGTAGCCGACACTGGCAACGTGTTGTGAGCGTACTCCACCATAGACAGTTGTTGACTCCAAGAGGAAGGATTCTTGGAAACCAAACATCGCAACACTCTCTCCAAATCCTGGTTGGCCCTCTCGGTTTGGCCATTGCTCTGGGGATGAAACCCTGAGGACAAACTAACCGTCGCCCCCAGTAATTTGCAAAACTCTCGCCAAAATTTGGACAGGAACTGGGGTCCCCTGTCGGAAACCACGTCAATCGGAAGGCCATGTCCGCTGTCTCCTTAGCTGAGGGCAATTTAGGTAAGGGAACAAAATGGGCTGCCTTCGAGAACCGGTCCACTACAGTCAAAACGACTGTGTTACCCTGAGAGGGCGGGAGGGCGGTAATAAAATCTAGAGCGATGTGGGACCAAGGTCTCGAAGGAACCGACAGCGGCTGAAGTAACCCGTCTGGAGGTCGATTGGAAGTCTTACCAGTGGCACAAACCGAGCAAGCCAAAACAAAATCGTGAATGTCGCGAGCCATAAGTGGCCACCAGAATCGTTGCTTGACTAAAAAACTAGTACGATTAACTCCTGTATGGCAAGCCACATTGGAGCTATGACCCCACTGGATAACGTCAGACCGTAATCCCTCCGGCACAAACAAGCGATTCGGTGGACAACCGGGCGGAGGCGTTACCCCTTCTAAGGCCTTCTTGACCCTCGATTCAACCTCCCATGTGAGTGTGGAAACGAATAGAGTTTCGGGCAAAATGCACTCGGGAGTAGACGGGCGTTCGGAAAAATCAAACACGCAAGATATTGAATCGGGTTTGATGTTCTTGGAACCCGGACGGTATGAAAGAGAAAAATCAAAGCGACCGAAAAATAATGCCCACCGAGCCTGCCTGGAGTTCAACTGACGTGAAGAATCAGAGGCGACAAGGATGGGGGCTGAAACAAAGCAGCCTTTCAGTTTGGAAAACACAGCCTCCGCTGTGTCTGACCACCTGAACGTAGTTCTGGGGGAGGTCAAGGCAGTCAGAGGTGCGACTAGTTGGCTGAAATTGCGAATAAAACGCTGATAGAAGTTGGCGAATCCCAGGAACCTCTGCAGGGCCTTGCGAGAATCCGGGCTTGGCCAATCTACCACAGCCTTGATCTTCTCAGGGTCCATCCGCACCCCCTCAGACGAAACGATGTACCCTAGGAAAGGGACCGACTGTGCATGAAAATCGCATTTCTCCGCCTTGACAAAAAGCCCATTCTCTAGCAACCTCTGAAGCACTCGTCGGACGTGTTGCACATGTTCCTGGAGAGAAGAAGAA
This sequence comes from Gila orcuttii, assembly GCA_026230005.1. NCBI lineage: Eukaryota > Metazoa > Chordata > Actinopteri > Cypriniformes > Leuciscidae > Gila > Gila orcuttii. Next base: position 1,002,647 of record JAPDVR010000022.1, on the reverse strand, counting down.
AAAATCAATATGTCATCCAGGTAGACATGTATGAACTGATCGATCATATCTCGCAACACGTCATTGACCAGTGCCTGGAAAACTGCCGGGGAGTTGGACAGCCCGAAAGGCATGACCAAGTACTCAAAGTGCCCCCTGGGGGTGTTAAAGGCAGTTTTCCATTCATCCCCCTCCCTAATGCGAACCAAATGATAAACGTTACGCAAATCCAATTTTGTGAAGATGGACGCTCCCTGCAACCTCTCGAAGGCTGAAGACATCAACGGCAAAGGATAAATATTCTTTACCGTGATGTTATTCAGCCCTCGGTAATCAATACAAGGTCGCAGAGAACCGTCCTTCTTCCCCACAAAAAAGAATCCCGCCCCCGATGGAGAAGAGGAAGGGCGAATGAACTTGGTTGCTAGAGAATCAGAAATATATTTCTCCATAGCCTCCCTCTCTGGAATAGAAAGTGAATATAACTTGCCTTTAGGCGGAGACTTACCTGGCAGTAAATCTATAGCACAGTCATAGGGACAATGCGGAGGAAGAGAAGCAGCACGAGACTTACTGAACACCTCCTTCAGGTCCAGATACTCCGCGGGCACGTTAGACAAATCCCCTGCTTCCTCCTGAAAAACAGAAACAGGCACAGACGAACAGGCAGACACGAGACAGGACTTATGACATTCCTTGCTCCACTCCAGTACTGATCTATGATGCCAGTCCACTCGGGGGTTGTGTCGGATGAGCCAGGGATGTCCAAGGACGACGGGTGCAAGAGGTGAATCCATGATATAGAATGAAATAGTCTCAGAATAGTTGCCGGAAGTGATGAGGGTAATGTCGTCAGTGGAAAGGGAAATGGTGGGAAGTTCTTGTCCATTAAGTGCGTGCACCGCGATCCTGTGTGTGAGAGGGCTGAGGGGAATCTGAAATTTTTGTGCGAAAGTGTGGTCCATAAAATTACCTTCAGCCCCAGAGTCCTAAAGTGCTTGACAGTCGTGCTGGTGGACTGACCATCTTAGTCTTACCGGGAGGAGCGTGGAGGTAGATGTAATCGATGACGAGGTCTTCCTGGCGGAGATCCCACCTGATAGTAGCCTCAAGTTTACTATCGGGCTTGGCCTTTTACCGGGCAGTTGTATGCATAATGTCCCGCTCCTCCACAATACAGGCAAAGGCCCTGGGACCTCCGCCTCTCTCTTTCCTCCCGGGAAAGCTGAGATCGACCCACCTGCATGGGCTCGGGATCGTAGACGGGGCTGACCACGTCCCTGCCGCTGGATCGTGGAACGTCGACTCCTCCGAAGGTACGGGTGGACGGAACTCGGCGCTCGACCCTAGACAACCGAGCGTCCACCCGCAGAGCTAAATCAATCAACCCGTTCAGTGTGGTAGGTAGATCCAGGGCGTAGATCTCCCTCTGGACGTGGTCAGCCAGCTCATGCAGGAACATATCCCACTGCGCCTCCTCGTTCCAGCCGCACTCCGCCGCCAAGGTCCGAAACTCGATCGAAAAATCGGAGACTGATCTTTCTCCTTGTCGCAGTTCCGCCAACGTTCTGGCTGCCTCTCTCCCCGAGACAGCCCTGTCGAAAACCTTCCTCATCTCGGTGGCGAGGGTCTGGAACAAGGCGCAACATGGATTCTGATTCTCCCACACCGCCGTTCCCCAAAGTGCCGCCTTCCCAGTCAGTAAGGTCAGCACAAAAGCCACTTTAGCCTGTTCGGTGTCAAAAGTACGAGGTTGCAGAGCGAAATGCATCGAGCAGCGGGTCAGAAACGCTCTGCAAAATGCTGGTTCACCGGAATAGTGCTCTGGTACTGGGAGGCGGGGCTCTGACTGGGAGGGTCTCTCTGGAGGTGTGGGAGGAACGGCTGGTGTGGGCGGCGCAGCGGGACCCTGTAGGCGTTGGAACTGCTGGGTGAGCTCGGACACCTGCGTCACCAAGGCTTGTACTGCGCGACCCGTGTCGCCGATCTCTCTCTGCTGGGAATCCATTCTTCGGATACTGTGATGGATAAACTCTTCCATGGATCTCGGAGACGCACTCGCTGCTTCCCTTTTCAGGTCAGATCGTTCTGTCAGATCCTTACGATGAATGACAGGAAGCAAATGCAAGTTAACAGTTTAATGAATAGATCAAGGGATGCAGTACAAGCAGATGTGAAAGGTGACGCAGGGACTTCGATGGTCAGGATCCGTGATGAAGTGCAGTGGTGAGGTGATGGTGAGACGACAGTTGAAACCACGCGACGAAGACGAAGAACAGGAACACAAGGCAGGAACTGGACACCGGAACACCAACATGAACGACATCAAACAACGATCTGACAAGGATGATAGAACAGCGGTAAGTATAAATAGAGTGGTGGGATTGATAGCAGCTGGTGATGTGATGATGATCAGCTGGAGTGAATCAGGTGATGTCATACATTCACGCCCACTACACACGTGTGTTCACACAACAACATAAACACGAGACTAGAAGGAACAGAGAATGCGTCTACCGTGACAGTATCCACTTGGTAGCAAAGTTTTGGTACTGGTTCCTAAGGTTTTATTTACAGTGGTGCCACAACTTTTTACTTAGTATAAAGAACAATTTAATAACATTTGTTCATACTGTAAAGTTCATTATAAAGAACCTTTTGTGCAATGAAAAGGTTCCATGGATTTTAAAGGCATAGATGTGTATGCGTAGAAGCCACATTCGACACGTTGGTGCCCGCCATCTTGGAACGGTTAACTTGTCGTCACTCAAGTAAGAATCAATGATGACATAACATTGCATAGCTTGTGGTTGTGAAACCTCCGTTATTTATTACCTTTTACAGGTGAGAATGTGGTAGTTTGGGTTTTTGTATTTATTAACTTAATATTACAGGTTTTTAAACTTAGATAACCTGGTAACACTTTACAATAAGGTTCATTAGTTAACATTAATTAATGTATTAACTAACATGAACTAACAATGAGCAATACATTTGTGTTGTACGTCACACGCATCACACACATGACCAGCGTTGGCCAATAGTGAGCCTACGTGTGACGTACAACACAGAAGCGCTGCGCTGTTACACTAGTGAACTCACTCGAGGCCCACAGAGAAGGAAATTAATAGTTGAAATAAAGTCCTTATTTTTGTTTGTTTTTGCGCACAAAAAGTATTCTCGTCGCTTGATAAACTTAAGATTGAGCCACTGTAGTCACTTGGACTATTTTAACGATGTCTTTAATAACTTTTCGGGGCTGGCAAGTTTCAATCCCTTAAAAGCCTATGGAGGAGTGATTCAGCTCTCAGATTTAATCAAAAATATCTTAATTTGTGTCCCGAAGATGAACGAAGGTCTTACGGGGTTGAACAACATGAGGGAGAGTAAATACTGACAGAATTTACATTTTTGGGTGAACTAACCCTTTAATAAACATACAGCTGTTTATTTATTGCTTGTTCACGTTATCTCACAGTACATTAACTATAATGTTAAAGGAACACTCCACCGTTTTTTGAAATGGGGCTTATTCACCGTCTCCCCTACACTAAGATAGGTGAGCAAAAGCATTTTTGTCTCAGTGCATGCATTGTCTTAGTTTGGCAGTGCTGACGCTGGCTTAGCTTAGCATAATGAATGGAATCTTATGTTGTCAGATAGCATGTCGTGAGTAAAAGTGATAAAAAAAATAAAATAAAAAAAAATAATTTCTTCTTCTGGCCTGCGTATTCACAACGAGTACAAATAGCAATTCAGATTAAGACTAGGCGATTTACTAGGCAGATATTGACTCGGTGAATAAGGCTTATTTCAAAAAACGGTGGAGTGTTCCTTTAACAGATACTCTATGTACAGCACTTTGAATTACCATTGTGTATGAAATGTGCTATACAAATACACTTGCCTTGCCTTGCCTAAAGTGTTACCAATAACCTTTTAATGTTGAGTTAACTAATGCCTTTGTCTTGTTGTATTGTGTTAGTATAGCAAAATCATCTGCTGAAGTCTATTGCAGTTATAGATTATCATACATGCATCTAACTACGGTTGCAGACGCACAGTAAATTTGCTCTTGAGTGTTCACAGACCAACTTTGACCAGATGGCTTGGGTATCGCGGCCCATAGAAACAGCCGCTAATGAGGCATCTATGTGTGGTTCAAGGTTCTTCATAGAATCATAGATGGCAATAAAGAACCTTTATTTTTAAGAGTATACAAGATTCTGTGAGGAAACCATCAGAAGTACATTCACTTCAAGTTGAGAATGATATATTATAGAAATAAAAGGCAGGCCTGTGTTTGTGTTTTCTGCAAAGATTTGATGACTCAGCAGTGCTAGTCTTTTCAGGATAATAGCCAAAAATTTCATGCAACATTACAAATTTGGTGTAGCCTAGGTTTGGGAAAATGTTGTAGCGTATCTGGACAGTCTCACATGCCTTAATCATTCTGAGTTTTTGGAAAACAAAGCAAACCCTTTGAGTTTTGCCCTATAACTCAGTAGTGAGCGCCAAAAAGTCTCCATCTAATGGCGTCCAAATTGCCCGTTGACACCTTTATGGCAGGAGAGTGTTTACACAAACGTCAATAAACCAGAATGCGTGAGCTTCAAACTAATTCCTATCGCCCCCAAACACCCCTTTATGACAGGAAAGGATTCCGGGGTGAAGACTTAACAACGCACACACACACACAAACTTTCTTGTAGTGAAACCTAAAATATGTGTAGTTCTGAAAAGTCTTTGTGTTTCTGCTTTTGTACCAAGCCTAGTTATGATTTTATAATCGTGTAGCTAAACTCTAAGTGCTCATATCAAACTCTAAGAGTATATACACCTTCATATATGCAAAACATACATTTCTTGGTATCTTTTTAATCCTCTCGGTTTGCCTTAGCTAAATATATATAAGAGATTACGTTAAAATGTATTTTACTATGTTTTACCATCTTGGAAGTGAAATGACCCAAATTGATGACGGCCTCATAAACCATGCAAATTAGGTTGTTAGAAGAAACAAAGAAATCTTTTCCCGCCAAAGATTGCCGAATGTCATTGGTCAGTTTGCTCCTGAGGAGGAGTGGACTGTCTTCCTTGAAAAGATGATGGCCCAAACTCCTCGCTCTCTTCTCTTCGTGATCCTTGGACGACTCCACCTCTCTCTTCCTTTGTGTTCGAGTTCTAGCTTTTCTTATTTTCGTTCTAGTTCTTTTCTTTGTTTTAAACTTTGTACCGTAGTCGTTTCGACCTCCGGGTAAAACGGACTTAGCCTGATTTCCAGCAACTCACCTACACGTAACGTTTTGAACTTCCCGCGAGATACACGCGCTCCGAAACGCGCTCCAGAACGCTTCCACACGACAGTGTTGGGCATGTTGCCTAAAAAAAGTAATTAGTTATAGTTACTAGTTACTTCTCACAAACAGTAACTGAGTTACATCCTTATAAAAGTAACTAATTACCAGAGAAAGTAACTATTGTGTTACTTTTTTTTTAAAAATGTTCAAATAGGCCTATGTCAAATAACTTGGATGCCCCCAGTATTAAATATGTTAAATGAATGAACTTAATAGAATAAATTATTATTATAAAACATTGAACACTAATCTACTCTATTTTAATGTTGCTGTGGGAGAATGTGAGAGACACCTATTAAATTCAATATATTATTCTAAATATTATCATTACTATAGTAGAACAATAAAACATAATAGATGGTTTATACTTAATATCGCACAGACCACAACTGGCCAACAAATAAGTTTAAAAATAAATTATGCTACTTAAGAAATGTAACAAAAATGAATAAATAATAATAAAAAATTATACATACTCTTTGTAGTGCATATTAAAATACTAAAACTGTTACACAACTTCTCAACTAGACATACTGTAGCCTAAGTATTTCTTCCTCACAAAAGTAAACAGTTTAACATGAAGTGCTCTCTCAATATAATACTGAACAATTTACCAAAAAAATATAATAATAATAAAATATAATATTTTGGGGGTTTATTTTTATAACCTACAGAGAACGTCATCATCAGAGGTTATTTAAGCCAAATTCTAGGCATGTTTGCCGCACGTGTTTACAACCGGTCAAACAAAGATGTTTTCTGGGAATGTTCCCTGCAGGTTATTTTCGGGTTTTATTTTATAACCTAAAGAGAACGTTCCCTGTTATTTTTAGGTTTTATTTTTAGAACCTTGCCAGAACATTCCCTGCAGGTTATTTTTTAGATTTTATTTGTATAACCATGTAAATTAATTAAAACGTTGTAGATGATACAATAGGCTATAGAGATTATTCTAATGCTGAAATTTGTCATTTATTTATAAACAAACTATATAATGCTCGGACACATTCGGTCTCTCTCGCGCATTGTTGAGTGCTCTCGGACACACTCGGTCTCTCTCGCGCATTGTTGAGCGCTCTCGGACACACTCGGTCTCTCTCGCGCATTGTTGAGCGCTCTCGGACACACTCGGCCTCTCTCGCGCATTGTTGAGCGCACTCGGACACACTCGGTCTCTCTCGCGCATTGTTGAGCGCACTCGGACACACTCGGTCTCTCTCGCGCATTGTTGAGCGCTCTCGGACACACTCGGCCTCTCTCGCGCATTGTTGAGCGCACTCGGACACACTCGGTCTCTCTCGCGCATTGTTGAGCGCACTCGGACACACTTGGTCTCTCTCGCGCATTGTTGAGTGCTCTCGGACACACTCGGTCTCTCTCGCGCATTGTTGAGCGCTCTCGGACACACTCGGCCTCTCTCGCGCATTGTTGAGCGCACTCGGACACACTCGGTCTCTCTCGCGCATTGTTGAGCGCACTCGGACACACTCCGTCTCTCTCGCGCATTGTTGAGCGCTCTCGGACACACTCGGTCTCTCTCGCGCATTGTTGAGCGCTCTCGGACACACTCGGGCTCTCTCGCGCATTGTTGAGCGCTCTCGGACACACTCGGTCTCTCTCGCGCATTGTTGAGCGCTCTCGGACACACTCGGTCTCTCTCGCGCATTGTTGAGCGCTCTCGGACACACTCGGTCTCTCTCGCGCATTGTTGAGCGCACTCGGACACACTCGGCCTCTCTCGCGCATTGTTGAGCGCACTCGGACACACTCGGTCTCTCTCGCGCATTGTTGAGCGCTCTCGGACACACTCGGTCTCTCTCGCGCATTGTTGAGCGCACTCGGACACACTCGGCCTCTCTCTCGCATTGTTGAGCGCACTCGGACACACTCGGCCTCTCTCGCGCATTGTTGAGCGCTCTCGGACACACTCGGTCTCTCTCGCGCATTGTTGAGCGCTCTCGGACACACTCGGTCTCTCTCGCGCATTGTTGAGCGCTCTCGGACACACTCGGTCTCTCTCGCGCATTGTTGAGCGCTCTCGGACACACTCGGTCTCTCTCGCGCATTGTTGAGCGCACTCGGACACACTCGGTCTCTCTCGCGCATTGTTGAGCGCTCTCGGACACACTCGGTCTCTCTCGCGCATTGTTGAGCGCTCTCGGACACACTCGGCCTCTCTCGCGCATTGTTGAGCGCTCTCGGACACACTCGGTCTCTCTCGCGCATTGTTGAGCGCTCTCGGACACACTCGGCCTCTCTCGCGCATTGTTGAGCGCACTCGGACACACTCGGTCTCTCTCGCGCATTGTTGAGCGCACTCGGACACACTCCGTCTCTCTCGCGCATTGTTGAGCGCTCTCGGACACACTCGGTCTCTCTCGCGCATTGTTGAGCGCTCTCGGACACACTCGATCTCTCTCGCGCATTGTTGAGCGCTCTCGGACACACTCGGTCTCTCTCGCGCATTGTTGAGCGCTCTCGGACACACTCGGTCTCTCTCGCGCATTGTTGAGCGCTCTCGGACACACTCGGTCTCTCTCGCGCATTGTTGAGCGCACTCGGACACACTCGGCCTCTCTCGCGCATTGTTGAGCGCACTCGGACACACTCGGTCTCTCTCGCGCATTGTTGAGCGCTCTCGGACACACTCGGTCTCTCTCGCGCATTGTTGAGCGCACTCGGACACACTCGGCCTCTCTCGCGCATTGTTGAGCGCACTCGGACACACTCGGTCTCTCTCGCGCATTGTTGAGCGCTCTCGGACACACTCGGCTCTCTCGCGCATTGTTGAGCGCTCTCGGACACACTCGGTCTCTCTCGCGCATTGTTGAGCGCACTCGGACACACTCGGTCTCTCTCGCGCATTGTTGAGCGCTCTCGGACACACTCGGTCTCTCTCGCGCATTGTTGAGCGCACTCGGACACACTCGGCCTCTCTCGCGCATTGTTGAGCGCTCTCGGACACACTCGGTCTCTCTCGCGCATTGTTGAGCGCTCTCGGACACACTCGGCCTCTCTCGCGCATTGTTGAGCGCTCTCGGACACACTCGGCCTCTCTCGCGCATTGTTGAGCGCACTCGGACACACTCGGTCTCTCTCGCGCATTGTTGAGCGCTCTCGGACACACTCGGTCTCTCTCGCGCATTGTTGAGCGCACTCGGACACACTCGGCCTCTCTCGCGCATTGTTGAGCGCTCTCGGACACACTCGGTCTCTCTCGCGCATTGTTGAGCGCTCTCGGACACACTCGGCCTCTCTCGCGCATTGTTGAGCGCTCTCGGACACACTCGGTCTCTCTCGCGCATTGTTGAGCGCTCTCGGACACACTCGGCCTCTCTCGCGCATTGTTGAGCGCACTCGGACACACTCGGCCTCTCTCGCGCATTGTTGAGCGCACTCGCGGACACCCACGGTCTCTCTCGCGCATTGTTGAGCGCACTCTCGGACACCCACGGTCTCTCTCGCGCATTGTTGAGCGCTCTCGGACACACTCGGCCTCTCTCGCGCATTGTTGAGCGCTCTCGGACACACTCGGTCTCTCTCGCGCATTGTTGAGCGCTCTCGGACACACTCGGCCTCTCTCGCGCATTGTTGAGCGCTCTCGGACACACTCGGCCTCTCTCGCGCATTGTTGAGCGCACTCGCGGACACCCACGGTCTCTCTCGCGCATTGTTGAGCGCACTCTCGGACACCCACGGTCTCTCTCGCGCATTGTTGAGCGCACTCGCGGACACCCACGGTCTCTCTCGCGCATTGTTGAGCGCACTCGCGGCGTTCGCTTCGCTTTTGTCCACGCCGGCGCCTCATAAACACACACACACACCAGAGAAAAAACTTTGCAGGTCCTATGGCGGAGAGATTATTGTACTAAGACAGTAATATTAGAAGACCAAACTCAGTAAACATCATATTAATCAGCTATATTATGTGCAAAAAAATAAATGAGCCCAGAATAGGAACGCAACGCCTTTAATTACACGTTAAGCATTTTCCTCCCATAGAAAACCGCTATTAGAAAAGGCTTAACGTGGCTTACTGTACTAATATCACTGTCTATCACATTCATATTCTGGGCTCATATAATTTTTTTGCACATAGTATAGCTTATTAATATGATGTTTACTGAGTTTGGTCTTTTAATATTACTGTCTTAGTACAGTAAGCCACGTTAAGCCTTTTTCACGTTAAGCGTTTTAGAATGTCCCGTTTGGGGAGTTTTTGATGCCATTCCTATGGTATCCTGGGAAACCACGAAACCCTGATGAATCACGCGTAGGTGAAGCCAGCGATAACCTTGCATTTGTCCACTTGTTGTCATTTCATGTTGGACAAAAGTGAGTCCATCGCGCAAATTGGACTGATTTTTTCTTCTAAAAAGAGCTAGCTGCTTGCAAATTCTCTTTAAAGTTCGTATGCTAATTATTATTCTGTCATAATTAAAGTTGATAGTATTTCTTTGTTACTGAAAGAAAGTCTATAGCTTGACTAAGTGACCCAACTCTGCCATGTCCTCTATCAGTAGGCTATGCAATGAACACTGATCGAATGCGTTATTCTCTACATTTCATTTCGACTTTTTTTCTCGAAACACAACGACTTTATTCTCGAAATTTAACGAGTTTTTTCTCGAAACACGACTTTATTCTCGAAATGTAATGAGTTTATTCTCAAGATTGTATTTCGACTTTTTTCTCGAAATTTAACGAGTTTTTTCTCGAAACACGACTTTATTCTCGATATTTAATGAGTTTATTCTCAAGATTGTATTTCGAGTTAATTTCTCGTAATTTAACGAGTTTAATTTCGCATTATCATGACTTAATCTCGAGATGGTTTTATTAGGGGTTCAAGCACGAAGTGCTGAAACCCTATTGTTAATTTTCCCATGATGCAGCATTCTCCATATAAAACTGATCGGGCAGAACGAACCCTAAGTCGTAGAGACTTGAAACTTTGGGGGCTGGTAGTACTCACACCGCCTACAACGTCACCAAGGCCTGCCCCGATCGGCCTGACGAAAGTACGAAATGGCTCATAACTCCTCAACCGTTGGGCGTAGGCTCAAGTGTCTTACATCGTTGGAATCCTTGGCTCAAGGCGGATCAGATGCATGCCTCGGATTGGCTCGCCCTCCTGGCGCCTATTTCGAGTAAATTGCGTTTTTTTGAAAAACCTACTTTTGCTAACTACTCCTAGCATTTTGGCCTGATCGGAAACAAACCACTGCAGAAATATTCTCTGGAGTCTGACAGTCAATAATCATCAAACAAATTCAAAATTTCAATTATCGGTTGCTAAGGGGAACCAAAATGTTTGATGGCACCAGAGCCACTTTTACTTAAACGGTCATAACTTGTGAACGGAAAGAGATATTATCGCTAAACTTGGGACACATGTTCATAAGCTCAATATGAGGTCACATGAAAAAAATTGCAACGATTGGCCACTTGGTGGCGCTATAACAGGGAAAAGAATCATGAAAATGGCTACAACAGCACCCAACCGTTAGTCTAATTAAAATTGGCATGCAGTGGTTTTGTCCAGGGTACCTTGATAGTTTATGAGAACATTGGCGTATCTCAAAAAACTCATCCGCACAATGTCCTGAAGGAGCCTGAGAATTTTCTAGCCAGCGTTTTTTCACGGGAGTGACCTCCTTACACTCCTGAATCCTTGCCGAGTCCAACGATACCAAACATGCCAGGTTTTGCCTTATGGTTTGCCTTATGACACTTGTGACAGTGTCATTTAGAGCTTAAACAAATTGCTGTTATCTTCGAAGCCGTTAGTCCGATCGAGACAAAAAAAAAAACACAGGCAATTTGAAAACATAGGTAAATAGCTAAACAATAATGCCCAAATGTCAAAATTATGATAGGAATTGAAAAACAAATCCAATCAGTGTCACCCATGGATCGTTTTTATGCTCTCATAAATATAAGTGTCTAACTTCAAAACGAAATGAGATATTTACAACAAATTTGACACGTATATATTGGCACTTTGAGGACTACTAATAAAAGCGGAGGACATCAGGCAAGACAAGGTGCTATAACTGTCAAAAAAACTTTAAAAACCTATTTTTCCTAAGTAAATTTCCTGTATTGGCTGTAAGTTTATTTATTTATTTAGATCCCCATTAGCCACTACATATGCAGAGGCTTCTCTTCCTGGGGTCCCAACAATTAAATACAAATACTACATTTAATCAAAAACAATACAAAGTTAAGTCAGTGAACCTAACATTCATTCCAAATATTAAAATCAACAATTTACTATATATAGTGCTATTAAATGTTCCTTAAAATATTTTTTAAAACTTAATTTTCTTGTTAGAAAATGTGTAATATCAATGGTAAATCCTTCCATATTTTCATTATTCTATACATTACAGTCTGTTGTTTTGCAGTGGTTTTTGAAACAGGAAATAAAAAAACATCCCTTTTATGCATGCCTGGTGTTAAAATCATGGCTAGCACTACTATACAAAAATTGAGAGTACAGGAAATTAGGAATTCTAGACACAGAAATATTTCTTATAAAACAAAGCAGAGACAATCTTTCACCAGGACATTCTTATTCTTACAATTTTTTGTCTTTATGCACTGACCAAACCACTGGGCAATAATCTAAGCTAGAACCATTGTTTGCACAATTTTAGAAATACCGTTGTAACCCGGGTAACCCAGGCCACCAGTAAATGACTTGAGAGCTGGAAAAAGTTAAGAAAAAGAAAGAATTAAAGTGTTCTATAAAGAAACGCGATTCATCCAATCACTGATTGTGCTGCAGTGACTGACACCCCTGAGAGCCAACAGTAGCGGCATATTTATTAGGCCCGCCCACAGTTCGCGCCCGCGCCGCTGTCAGTCAGCATGAACAGAGACGAGAGAATCAGATGAGAACAGGTCAGACGAGGCTGGAGCACACGGAGCATTTCTCCACAAACTCCTTTCACTTGGAAACTTTGGATGCGTCATTCTGGAGCGTTGTCGTCAGAGAGAGAAAAGTGGAGTGGAAATCGAAGGATCCCCGAGTGAAAATCTGTATTGAATAATCTTCTTTAAATTAATATCTCATACAATCTCGTTTTGGTGAGTGATTTTTTACTTATATGAAATGAATATAAAAAGACATATGAAAGATATAGATATGTCAATTACAGAAATGATTTGATATGAGTTGAGTAGGCCGCGCTCACAGCGCGAGCTGAACTGACGTTAGTTAGCCACAGCTAAAGCTAACGTTACCACATGTAACAATGCTTATATCATGAGTTGAGACAATGAGTGATTTATGAGTGTTGAATGTCGAAAAGTTAGAATAACGTGTCATTTGAAATGTGCATGTATATTATGGAAAAGTTGAATCAGAAATAAATTCTTGTACGTTTGTCTTGTGTTTTGCAAGGCTGGGTTTTCTTGTTCTCTGTTTTTTTCCTATCCACCTGTTTCCTGGGGGCGCTACTGTAAAAAATAAAGTGGGTGCAACTTCCGGTCAGGCGGCGGAAGTAGCATACCAATGGTATTTTGTGTGCTATTTAGCGAAGAGGGTAGGTGTCTTCTTTTTTTTTCGGATCATTTTTTTTACTATTTAAACTAAGTCGCAAACCTTTATGAGAGCTCATGGTCAACATGTGCTAATTCAGTGGCCAATTTTATTTTAGCCTACAATTATCCCATTATATAAACATCTCCATGTTTTCGGTGCTGATGCAGACGTGTTCATGTAACATGTAAGGGTGGCGCTGCCAATAAAACATAAAAGCTGTCACAAAGAACCGGCAAAAGTAATGATTATGAATATATAAAGTATAGCAATGATACATTTTAATTAGGCTATTTATTAATAAACAAGTGTTTTCTGTGTCGATGCTGACTCGCGACCTTCACAGTAGTGAACGCGCCGGAGAAAAATGCACATTTCATACGGATTACATAGTTTTCTTTCGTTTTGAATTGTTCCGTTTAAGACATTTCAAGCGTTCTGTAGATAATATATATATTTCTCAGGTGTGTAAGGCACGTAGACTATGCTGAGTTTCGGTTCATTTATGAGACGAGCTGCAGTTCAGAACTGCAACAAATATCTCCGTGTGGTGATATTATTGTCTGCTATATTTACTTATTATTTATTAAATCCAGGTAATTTGTTGATGAAACGTTGATTAAAATGAAGATACAATTAATACAAAACAAAATTAACTTTAAAGAAAGGCTTAGTGCTTCTGTTTGAGGTCTGTAAAAGACTTTAAAGCAGTCTTTTAGTAGGCTAAGGCTTTCAGGGAACTGTCACGTCCGTAACATTGTTTTTTCCTCATAAATGCGAACACGAAAAATAAAATGAATATTTCATTTTCTGTGGAGAGCCAACCCTTCTTCATCCAGTGGGTAGTATTACTTTAGGTTTGCGCAGTGTAATTTACACATTTCACAGAATTACTAAAAAAAAAATTGCCACCTAAAAATTTAAGATTTGTTTGTGTCACGTCCGTAACGCATGTGTATTTCCCTCATATTAAATATAAAATGCATGTGTTATATTTTTCTAATGTCTGGACTCCTTTATTAATGGAGTATAATATATAAACAGAAGTTTTAATATATTAAAGGGATACTCCACCGGTTTTTCATATTAAACTATGTTATTCCCTTAACTTAGACGAGTTGATACATACCTCTCTCATCTCAGTGCGTGCATTCAATCGTTCTGTCTTGCGGTGAAACTTTGTTTACACTTAGCTTGCCCAGTTCATTCAATATGGGCCAAGCAGAGAAGCGACCAAACACCTCCACGTTTTCCCTATTTAAATACAGTTACTCGAGTAGTGTAACTCGACCATAAACGGTGACACAAAATAAAACGTTGCGCTTTTCTAAGCGTGTAAAATGGATAACTATATTGTATGGCGGAATACCATTGCAAGTGCTTCGACTCGGCGCAGTAATACATTCACTCGAGAAAAAATCCTCTCCCCCCGCTCCCGTTGAAATGAGTGATGATATTACTGCGCCGAGTCGAAGCACTTGCTAAATGATTCTTTTTTTATTATTATTTAGGAACAAACGAGGGTCTCGGTTTAAGAAACGCCGGCTCGCAGCGGCAGGTTCCAGAGCACCGCAGCGCATCTTCACGTTTAGCCTAACCGAACGTCCAGTTTAACTGACACAAGTTGATCTTCTAGTAATAAAGAATTCATTGTGGAAAAACACGCTGTATTTTTTAAGGGTGTCACGATTTCGATTTTAAATCGAAATCGATCGAAATTAATTCACAATCTCAAAAATCGAAATAAAAAATGGAATCGTCGATGCTGCCACGCCCCCATGTCGAACACATCCACCTACGCAATCTTGATCATATTCTGAATTAAGAAATCATTATAATGCAGTCAAAAATAATTTACAGGGAACATTAATAATTACTTGACCTTCCGAGTCTTTTGTTCATTTGTCGCGTGACAGAGGCAATGAACGGATCGTTCATGAACGACACATCACGGCGCGGAAAAAAAACACACGTGTTGAAAGGCTGTGAGTCCTCTAACTTAGATTCTATGCCCGAGCCCTAACTTGGCCCGACCCGGGCCGATATTTCCCGTCACTATGCTCGGGCCGGGCTCTTGATCTATAGACGTGCACTCCCAACGCAATCGAGCGCGGCGCGGGACTAGATTTGATGGCCGAGTGCGAGCGCGGGCGGTAATGCACTCACTCTGTGTGTGCGGGAGAATAAAACGATTCGCGGGACTCCCGCAAACTAGAAATATCTATTAATAAAAGATAAAAACTAATACATTTTTATTTATCTGTTGCAGAAAAGCAACAAGAACAACTAAAACAAAATAGAAACGATTTACAGGCCAGAGTTTCTATTTATAACATGTTTGCAGCGTTGAGCGATTTAGCCAATCACAGACATGTGTGTTGATTTCTTGAACGCAATGGCCAATCAGAAGCATTTAAGATAGACTCCCCTCACCGCTCAAAACTGACTTTTTGTTCAGTGCTGAATTCTGTAAGCTGGCAAATCCTCTAATTATAACAAACAAAGTGTAGGCTATATATTATGTAAGATTCATTGTACAGTCAGCTTCATTGATAATAACAGAGATGTGTGAGATTGCGATGAACTGATGTCAGCTTTTTAGGAGCAACAGCAACCTGTGCTTAAAAAAAAAAGAAGTAAGAATCGAATCGAACCGTGACCTTAGAATCGAAAATGTAATCGAATCGAGGATTTGGAGAATCGTGACACCCCTAGTATTTTTGTATTTTTATTGCATTTTTAATTTATAAAAAGTTAAATAATACATTTTTATATAAATATTAGTTTAGCCTATAACGTTAGTTGATCGTTAATTCTCCCGACGATTGACTAAGAAAATGTAATCGAATGCCCATCCCTAGTAGCCTAAGTTACTGCTATTTCACCCTTTTTTTAATTTCGTTGAGGTTATGTTCCCACATCGTTAGCAAGTTTGGATCGCTAACGTTACATCTTGAATGACTATCAACAGTTGAATGAATGAACTAGTGTCACGTCTCGCTTGTTTACTTCGAACCGGAAGACGTGCCCACTTTTGACACAAGGCCTCATGGGACGTAGGAAACTTGTGGATAGAGCTCGGGCGTAGACGTCATGGAAAGGTGCATTGTGGGTAACCGCGGCCATTTTAGAGGTCACGCATAGGCCGGTTTGGAATAAGGTAGTAGCGTAACCGGCCGATCTCCGGTTAAATAAAGGAGTTTATTGATTTAAAAACGATTGTATTGCTCCAGAATGAACAGAACTGTGTCCATGGCAACGCTCTGTTTTTCATGGCAACGGCGTGTTATACTTAGCAGTGGTCTGTTATCAAGAAATAACAGACCGCATTCAATATTAGTATTCAACCAAGCCATGTAATAATAAAAATTAAACTACAGAGCTCCAGCAATAGAATAATATGTATGCTATAAGTAATAATAAAGCATTTTAACATTTAAGCTACAGCTTCAGCAACAGAATACCATTTAAAGGAGCTGTATGTAAGAAATTTATTTCAATTAATCATAAAAATGGCCCTGATACGTCACTAGACATTACGAAATCATGTTCATTTCAAATACTTATATCACTGACAACAGTAGTCCGGCCAGGATATTGTCATTTAAAAAGTGAAGTTGCAGCCCTCAACTGATGTTGATGTTGTCATGTTGTGTTTTGGTCTGATGCGCCACCCTCCACCTATCCACCAATCACGAAGTCAGTAGTGTTGCGGCATCCGGGTTGCCAGCTCTGCTCTAGTTACCACCGGTTACCTCAGCTGCAGCTACAAACGTGTCGGAATCGGATAAGTCTTACGTTGCGAAACCAAAATAACCTCGTTATGAATCCGAAATACTTAGTGACAAAGTCCGAAATAAAACCAGGATCTGTATAGGAGATGCTTTTGAAAGATGGAGACGGCTGAAAACGGATAATAATTTCTGGACAGGTAAAATTCATCTATGTTTGGCTAACTTGTACTTGATGTAAATGGACATTTCAAATATTCATGACAGTCGAAGTTATGCATGTTCGTGCAAAGTAACGTTACGTTAGCTCATATGGAGGAGGGGGGTCATCGAATTGAAAAGGTAAGGAATTGTTTGGGTAATAAAAACGGCGAGTCGTCATTACTAACATTAGCAATGCATTACCAGAGCCCGTTTCTCTGTCATTATGATGAGACGCTGGGGAAAACGTCTCTGGTTACTTGCGTAACCTATGTTCTCTGAATAGGGAACGAGACGCTGCGGAAAGCGCAGTGGGATATCCTCTGGATGTGCCGATTGCCTGAAGCCCTATAGAATCACGCCAATTCATTGGCTGATGGCGCTCGCGCAAAGCTGGCTCCGCCCCGACGCTCTTACGTCGTAGCATGACGAACGCGCGCGCGCCATCCTCTCCTCAGATTTCTCTGCCGAAAAGAAGAACTGTCGGCAGCGCGAGGAGCTTGGCAGCGAACGCAGCGTCTCGTTCCCTATTCAGAGAACATAGGTTACGCAAGTAACCAGAGACGTTCTCTTTCATAGGTTCACTCAACGCTGCGGAAAGCGCAGTGGGAATGAAATACCAAACTCGCCAAGCTTAAGCGCTGCCATAACTGGTAACAGACCAAATAATAATAACCATGACCGGTTCAAGCAGATAGAACCTGGGAACCTGGAGTCATGTCAAGATCTAAATTATAGAACCTCACAAAGGTGTGCGGAGAGGACCAACCTGCCGCCACACAAATGTCTTCCAAGAGAGCCCCTCTAAAAAGAGCTTGAGAGGAAGCCACACTTCTGGTGGAATGTGCTCTGATGCTAAGAGGTGAAGGCAAACCACGCACCTCGTAAGCCAGCGAAATAGCATCCGTTACCCAGTGGGAAATCCTCTGCTTTGATGCCGCAAGCCCGCGGCGGCCAGAACCAAAACACACCAAGAGCTGGTTAGATTTCCTCCAACCGCCTGAGCGATCTACATACAACTTCAAAGAACGGACCGGGCAGAGCAGGTTAAGTTTCCTTTCTTCCTCAGAGGCAAAAGGAGGAGGGTGGAAAGCATTAAGGTTAACAACCTGAGAGCGGAACGCCGTGGAAAGAACCTTGGGTACATACCCCGACCTTGGCCTCAAGGTAACCCTAACCAGGCCAGGAGCGAAGTCCAAGCATAACTCACTAATAGAGAGAGCCTGCAAATCCCCCATCCGCTTTAGTGAAGATAAAGCCAACAAAAGAGCAACCTTAAGAGTCAGAATCCGCTCAGGGGCTGACTCCAAGGGCTCGAAGGGAGCCTCTGTCAAACCCTCCAGGACGACTGACAGGTCCCACGAGGGAACACCAGGGGGGCGAGCCGGTTTCAGGCGCCTAACCCCACGCATGAAGGCCGAAACTAACCTCAGTTTCCCCAAGGGAATCTCATCTGATTCTCTATGAGCGGCAATAGCTGCGACATATACTCTGAGAGTGGTAGCAGCCGCTCCGGAAGCAAACTTTTCCTGCAGGAATTCCAGCACTGAGCCTACTGGGCAGCCAACTGGGTCCCTATCATGTGCTAAGCACCATGCCTCGAATACCCTCCACTTGGAGGAATACAGCCTCCTCGTAGAAGGGGCTCTAGCACTCGCAATGGTCTCCTGAACGTCGGTTGGGAGATCAAAGCTTAAAGTTAATGGCCTCTGATAGGCCAAACGTACAGCTTCCAAATGTCGGGGCGAGGATGCCATATCCTGCCCTGAAGCTGGGAAAGCAGGTCCTCCCTGACCGGGATCTCCCAGGGGGAGGATACCAACAGAGGGATCAGCTCCGAAAACCATGGCTGGGACGGCCAGAATGGGGCTACCAGAAGGAGGCGGACTCCGCTCTCTCTCACTCTGGACAGAACCGCCTGGATCAGCTTGATGGGCGGGAAGGCATAGAGTTTCTGCATCGGCCAAGGGTGGGCGAATGCATCTATCCCCAACGGAGCTGGAGGGCTCAGGGAGAACCAAAGCGGGCATTGGGACGACTCCTGAGATGCAAAGAGGTCCACTTCCGCTTTTCCGAACCTCTCCCAGATCAGGGCCACCGTCTGGCGGTTCAACATCCATTCCCCAGACCTGAGCTTCTGCCTCGACAGGAAGTCTGCTGCGAGGTTCAGAATCCCTGGGACATGAACTGCTCTCAGAGAGAGGAACTTGTCCTGGGACCACAGAAGAAGGTGACGCGCATGCCTGTCTAGGGTGCGCGAACGTGAACCCCCCCGGTCTGTTTACATGGGACACTACTGCCATATTGTCCGTTCTGACAATGACATGGTGCCCTTCAAGGAAAGGGAGAAAGTGGCAAAGAGCCAGGAAGACAGCCCTCAGCTCCAAGCTGTTTATGTGCCATGAGAGGGTCTCGCCAGTCCAAACCCCACACGCTGGCCTGCCCTCGAAAACTGCTCCCCAGCCGGTCAGAGAGGCATCCGTCGTAACCATTTGACGACGGAATACCGCACCCATACCGACTCCTTTCTGAAGGAAGAGGGGGTCCCGCCAGATTGACAGGGCGCGAAAGCAACTGCGCGACACCTTCAATAGGCGAAGGGCTGGCCCTGTGGGCCGAGCCCCTGAGAGCTTCATCCACCACAGAAAAGGTCTCATGTGGAGTAGCCCTAGAGGTAGCACAGGGGAGGCCGCGGCCATAAGGCCCAGAAGTCTGCGGCAGGTGCTCACGGAAACATGCTGGCCTAGCGCAAAGCGGGACAGACATGTCTCCAGACTGGAAATCCGTGCAGGAGCCAAACGGGCCTGCATAAGAACGGAGTCCATGTGTACCCCCAAGAAAACCGTGCTCTGAGCTGGAGTAAGAACGCTCTTCTCCGTATTCAACCTAAAACCGAGAGACTGAATATGACGGAGGACAATGTCCCTGTGGTGAGTCACCAACTCTCTGGAGTGGGCTAAAAGGAGCCAATCGTCCAGGAAGTTGAGTATATGGATGCCCTGGAGCCGCAACGGGGCCAGAGCAGCATCCATACACTTTGTGAACGTCCTTGGCGCTAGAGCGAGGCCAAAGGGGAGGACCCTGTATTGGTATGCCTTCTCTCCAAAGGCGAACCTGAGAAACTTCCTGTGTCGTCGTACGACCTGGATGTGGAAATAAGCATCCTTGAGGTCTACTGTCACGAACCAGTGTCCCAGCCGGATATGAGATATGATGGCCTTCAGTGTCAACATTTTGAATTTCCCTTTGTAAAGAGAGAAATTCAACCGGCGAAGATCTAGTATCGGCCGCAGGCCGCCTCCCTTCTTCGGGACCAGGAAGTAACGGCTGTAGAAGCCCTGTTCGACTTCCCCCGAAGGAATCTCTTCTATCGCCCCCTTCAGCAGAAGGGATGAAATCTCCTGCTGTAGTACAGAAGCCTGAGCGGCGCTGTCGACTACAGTAGGAAAGACCCCGATGAAGCAGGGGGGGTTGCGACAAAACTGAAGCGTGTAGCCGAGCCGAACTGTGCGAAGGATCCAAGGCGATACCCCTGGTAAACGCTCCCATTCTTGAACGAAATGTGATAGAGGGAGAGGAGTGTTGCAGTGCAGGGGACATACCTGAGATAGGGTGTCGCGCTGTCCGTGGGGAGGCGTGGTTGACTGTGGAGGAGAGCGCTTGGCGTCCTGACACGTACTGGGGGGTACCACCACCTGGATAGAAGTAACTGGGTCCGCCTGCTTCAGAGGAAAACGAACTGTGCCTCCGAGGAAGCGATTGGCGGGTATAACGTGCGCCGGGAGCGAGGGGAGAAAGCAAGACGCGTCTCCTTCCTCCTGCTCCGGACTGGGTGAAGAGAGTGAAACAGGACCTGCACTTCGAAACACACTGGGTGGCGAAGGTGACAAGGTTGGAGGAGGAGAGCCGGTTGGAGGAGGGCAGAAACGCTTGCGCGGTCTGTCCCAACCTCGTAGATCTGGTGCGGCTCTCCTCCTTCTGACCTGCGGGTCAGGAACGGCTCGAGGAGGCTGGAGCGGCCGATTTGTTGGACCGCTTCAGCTGAAGGCGCTTGTGAGGGCGCTGGCGGGGAAACGGACGACCTCGGGCTCCCCAGACCGTAGTTGGTGGGGGATGAGCCGGGTCATTCCTTCTAGTAGGGAATTCAACCCTATGAGCAGAGCGTTCTCGGGTCTGAGAAGGGGGAGGGTTGGAGTCTCTTGGCTCTCTAGATCTCCTGGGCATAAACTGCCTGAGCGCGGCCGACTGAGACTTAGCGGCACGGAACTTCTCAACCACCGTGTTGACCGCTTCCCCGAAAAGACCTGAGTGGGAGATAGGGGCGTCCAGAAGAAAACTCTTATCCTTTACTCTGATCTCCGTGAGATTCAACCAGAGGTGGCGCTCTGCGGCAACCGAGCCCGCCATAGAGCGACCTACAGCCCGAGCAGTGTGTTTGGTGGCTCTTAGGGCCAGATCTGTGGCTTTGCGAAGCTCTTTGACAGCTTCGGGCGTCAGTCCCTCTCCTTCGTCCATGTCCTTAAGGACGTCCGCTTGGTAGGCTTGAAGGATGGCCATGGTATGCAGGGCCATGCCTGCTTGACCAGCCGCCATGTAAGACTTCCCAATAAGGGAGGAAGTAGTCCTACAAGCCTTGGAAGGAAGGAGGGGACGCGACTTCCAGGACGGTGCAGACGACGGGGCGAGGTGGTTAGCCAGCGTGTCCTCGACCGCTGGAATAGCGGAATAACCCTGCTCCACAAAACCCACAAGGTTAGTGAAGTCAGCGGCTGCCGCATTAGTTAGGCGTGCGGAGAAAGGCTGCTTCCAGGATCTGGAGATCTCGTGATGCAGATCGCTGAAAAAGGGCAGCTTTCTTCGCTCTGGCCTAGAATTAGGGCCACTAAGGAATCTCTCGTCGAGTTTGGACGATAGAGACTCGCGGGGCTCAACAGGCCAGTCTATAGAGTAGCGCGCGAAAGCACGTCAATAAGCTCAGTGTAGGCCGCGCATCCTGGCCGCTAGGCGGGATAACGTCATCAGTCAAAGCAGGCCCGAAATCCTCGGAGTCGGAAGCTGCAGTGTAAATCACATCATCCAGACCGAAAGAAACCGATTCGCGGGCTCCCGGGCTGGGGCATAAATAATCATGCGCGAATTCAACCGCGCCACGTGCGTGCTCGGGGGAGGGAGGGAGAGAAAGGGCGAGGCCCGTCTGCTCGTACTCAATATCCTCGAGCTCAACATCCGAGCCCCAGGCCGCGGATCCACGAGAGGCCTCAGCGGTCTCGGGAGCGCGACGGGGGGAAACGAATGACTCCTTCTCAAAAACCGCGAGTCTAGAGCGGAGGGTTTTGAGAAGGAGATTGTCACAAAATTTACATTTTGACAATCCTAATACAGCCTCACGCGCATGCGAAAAACCCATACATTTAACACACTTACTGTGAGGGTCGTCGTTCGAAATGAAACGAACGCATGGCGGAGAACAGCGTCGATAATCCATGACACTTCACTGTAAGGAGAACAGAGTTCCACTTATGCCAGTCGCTGAAGTGTTGAGACGAAAGCTGTAGTTGAATTAGAAAAATTCGGGCTCAGAAAAACCGAACGAAGGGAAAGATGTGACCGCTTCGTGAAGGCAGAGAAATCTGAGGAGAGGATGGCGCGCGCGCGTTCGTCATGCTACGACGTAAGAGCGTCGGGGCGGAGCCAGCTTTGTGCGAGCGCCATCAGCCAATGAATTGGCGTGATTCTATAGGGCTTCAGGCAATCGGCACATCCAGAGGATATCCCACTGCGCTTTCCGCAGCGTTGAGTGAACCTATGAAAGAGAACAACATTAGCACGCCCATTATTGTTTATCATGCAAGTTCCACAGCCAAAATTAATAGAATGACACGTAATCTTTCACATCACATATTTTAGCGTTATGGACGTGTTCTGCTGGTAGGGTTGCCACCCGTCCCGGTTTTTCTGGGATTGACCCTTTTTTTAACAACCTGTCCTGGGACACTGAATGTCCCGGTTTTCAAATGGCTATGTGAATATGTCCAGGTTTTCTAAAGGCTACGATGAATATGTCCCGGTTTTTGCAAGTCTACGTGAATATGTATGTTCAAACAGCGCGCGCACGACAGAGAGGTAGAGAGCGAGAGACCTTGCGTGTGTGTGTGCTAGTCTGCGTGTGTGCCTCATGAAGCGCATGTAAGACAGCATTTCACTTATAGCGTCAGTTAAATGAATAGCTGTATCTTTGATATCGGTTACACACAGTGACAGAGGCTTGTGCTTGTACTTACGTTAATGACAGATACCTACCGTTACAAGTTAGACTAACAGCTACTGTTCTAACAATGAACTGTCACATACGAGCATACATCTTTACGATTATATTTGGCTAATTGCCATTAGTAAATTTTTGCGATATATAATTACTTTGCAAAACATCTCTCATTTGAAGCATAAACATAATTAACAGAAAAAGCTTCTTGTAGCAGCCTACGTTCCTGCTGTATCCTGCAGCGTATCTGGCAACCTCGAGTCAGGGAGGAGGGAGAGGGGATACACCGCTCTACAGTCATTTGAAAGTGATAGCAGTACCAGTTTTGGCCACATTCTTACATACGGCTCCTTTAAGGTCCAGTACAGAGGAGACTATAGCTAGAAATTACCACTGCATTTGTGTGTCTAAAGGCTGATGCTTTCTAGAAGTGTAAGGTACAAATTATGCCATAGCTTGTCAGTATTACACTAACCTAGTCTATCCACCAAAATCTAGATGAATAAACGAGGTGACATTGCTAATCGAGAATTGATATGCTGATTTGGCTAACAGCAGCTACATAAGTATAACAGCTTGCTCCCAAAACACAGCAACATACTTTAACGTTAATCTGAACAGCAGAACTTTAGTTAACTGCTAAATGAATACATTCAGTGTAAATGTAGCTAGCTAGTTAACTCTGGCGGCTGAAAATCTATTGACCATGTGATAAAAATATCAGTTATCGTTAGCCGTTAGCGCTAACGGAGTTGACGACAAAGCAAAGCAAAAAGACCACCACTTATATGATTTATGAGGCGTTTGCCCTGTCGATCGTGAGACAGTTCACAATACAGCAATACTGAACCATTTTCCTAAAAATAACCTAAATTAAACCTTATTTTATCTAATGACCAACGTAATTACGTACTGCCTACTATACAGCACATCTACTTCCGTACCGTGATTCCCACAATGCATCGCGACGTGACGAAACGATCCCGAGCTCTATATGAACGTGATCGGCAAGTGTATCCTGTTTTATGCTATAAATAATCCATTGGAGATGAATCATCTGCCTAGTGGATGCTATTAAATGTGCACAAATGCCGAGCTGACCAGCGCCCATGGACCTGCTCTCCTTTGAACCGTAATTTGAAACTATCAACTGGTTGGATATTTCCACATTTCTTTTGTTTTTTGAACTCAAAGGACTTTGATTCATGGGATTAAGTGATTGATTTATTATTTGCTTCTGAAATGGACAGACTTTGTTTTTTGTACTTGAACTGATCAAGAGAAGTTTGAACAACTCTTTAAACTGAATCCTTTGATTCACGAACTTTGATCAACTGAGTCGTTTTATTCATGAACTTTGTTCATCTGAATCTATTCATCTTTCCAGCATTTCCAATTCATATAGTTGAACACACTGTTTACTATTGAACGTAAAGGTATTTAATTGGAAGGAATTCTGAATCATTGTGTTTTGAGTCAAATCCAATACCTGATTACATTTATTTTTGTACATTTGGGTTATAGAATGTATTAGGGCTGAACGAGTTTGGAAAATAAAGCGTTTTTTTTTTTTTAATATATACATATATTGCGATTGCAACTTTATATGCGATTACTTTTTAAGTTCTTTATCTTCTGTATTCAACAAAGGCAAGCAATAAATCATTGTATAGTAGGGATGGCAATCTTTAGGCACCTTGTGATCTACTTTTTTTCTTAATTAATCTTAATAATACTTAAAATCTTTATTTAATGACATGTGTAATTATGAATTATAGAAAATAATTATTATAAAATGTTACATGTTAAGAATTTTAAATAGGTTTTATAAACTAATATAGCTTCAAAATATAAAAGGTAGTAAATAAAGAGGAACAAAAAACATTAACAGAGTGCTTTCAGTATTTAAAAGTAGGCTGTCTGAACATTTTCCATTCAAGAGCTGTGAGGGTTTTTTTCTCAGTTTATATACGATAAGCAGCATTCACACTAATGCACAGATCTATTTTGAAATATAAGATGTGGTTTGTCCTGTTGGTTTAAGATATAACTGACCGTGTTTACATTAATTTCGCGTCATAAAAGCATTTTGAGATGCAAGTACATTTAACCAATCAGTTGTCATCAAGTAGGGGCGTGTCCAGGAGCTCAGTGGCTCTAGTGCGTCAGCAAGTAGGGGCGTGTCCAGGAGCTCAGGGGCTCCATTGTGTCATCAAGTAGGGGCGTGTCCAGGAGCTCAGGGGCTCCAGTGCGTCATCAAGTAGGGGCGTGTCCAGGAGCTCAGGGGCTCCAGTGCGTCATCAAGTAGGGGCGTGTCCAGGAGCTCAGTGGCTCTAGTGCGTCAGCAAGTAGGGGCGTGTCCAGGAGCTCAGGGGCTCCATTGTGTCATCAAGTAGGGGCGTGTCCAGGAGCTCAGTGGCTCCAGTGCGTCATCAAGTAGGGGCGTGTCCAGGAGCTCAGGGGCTCCAGTGCGTCATCAAGTAGGGGCGTGTCCAGGAGCTCAGGGGCTCTAGTGTGTCATCAAGTAGGGGCGTGTCCAGGAGCTCAGGGGCTCCAGTGCGTCATCAAGTAGGGGCGTGTCCAGGAGCTCAGGGGCTCTAGTGCGTCATCAAGTAGGGGCGTGTCCAGGAGCTCAGGGGCTCCAGTGCGTCATCAAGTAGGGGCGTGTCCAGGAGCTCAGGGGCTCCAGTGCGTCATCAAGTAGGGGCGTGTCCAGGAGCTCAGGGGCTCCAGTGCGTCATCAAGTAGGGGCGTGTCCAGGAGCTCAGGGGCTCCAGTGCGTCATCAAGTAGGGGCGTGTCCAGGAGCTCAGGGGCTCTAGTGCGTCATCAAGTAGGGGCGTGTCCAGGAGCTCAGGGGCTCCAGTGTAATAATAAAACCTTTATTTAACCAGGTGAGCAAATTGAGAACATTTTCTCATTTACAATGGCGACCTGGCCAAAAAAGCGTTGAGGTACAAAAACATAAGTTACACATATAATTACAAGACAAAGTAGTACTCAATTAACATAGAATAAGATTAATATACAGATCCGTCGAGCAAGTACACAGATCAGGTTAGGATGTACAATGGTCCGACAATAAATTTGCTAACAATAATTTAAAAGTGGTTAACGGGACAATGGATTCAAGTTTCAAAGATTTTTGGAGTGTATTCCAATCATAAAGCAGCAGAGAACTGGAAGGAAAGGCGTCCAAAAGAAGTACGAGCTTTAATAGCCACCAGGGTGATATACCTGCTTGAACGAAGGTTCATAGAGGGGATTGCTCTAGAAATTAATGATCGTAGATAAGGTGGGGTGTTACACAGTAAGCATTTATAAATAAAAAGATACCAATGTTTTTGACGCCGGGTATGTAATGAAGGCCAGCCTATTAAGCTGTAAAGATTGCAATGGTGAGTGTTATATGGACCATTGGTGACAAAACGGATGACACTATGATATACAACATCCAATTGCCTAAGGAGAGAATTTGAAGAGATTCTGTAAATAACATCACCAAAATCAATAATTGGAAGAACAGTCATTTTCACAAAGGCAAGTTTGGCTGGGAAAGTGAAGGAGGCTTTATTACGAAATAAGAAGCCAATCCTAGATTTAATTTTAGCTTGAAGCTGATTGATGTGGGTCTGGAAAGAGAGTGAACAGTCTAACCAGACCCCTAAGTATTTATAGGTATCTACCTGCTCTATTGCAAACCCATCTAGTGTCATGATACTTTTTGAACAGTCAAATACAGTGTGAGATCGATTAAAAAACATAATTTTAGTTTTGCTAGAATTTAGTAGGGGTGTAGGGGTGGTGATGGCACAGTGGATACGACACATGCCTTTGGTGTGAGAGACCCGGGTTCGAATCCACTGTGAGACACCAATGTGTCCCTGAGCAAGACACTTAACCCCTAATTGCTCCAGAGGCGTGCGACCTCTGACATACATAGCAATTGTAAGTCGCTTTGGATAAAAGCGTCAGCTAAATGAATAAATGTAAAAATGAATAAATTTAAAAGCAGTTGAAGGGAACGGAAAGAGCGTTGTATATTATTGAAGCTTTCTTGGAGGTTTTTTAACACAGTGTCCAACACCGGGCCAGCTGTGTAAAGGATGGTATCGTCTGCATAGAGGTGAATCATTGAGTCTCCTGCAGCAAGAGCAACGTCATTGATATATACAGAAAATAAAGTCGGCCCGAGGATTGAACCCTGAGGCACCCCCATAGAGACAGCCAGAGGACTAGAGAGTAGTCCCTCTGACTTAACACATTGAAACCTATCAGAAAAATAATTTGTGAACCAAGCAAGACAATCATTTGAGAAACCTAGGTTTTTCAATCTATCAATTAGGATGTTGTGATTGACGGAATCAAAGGCCTTGGCCAGGTCAATAAATACTGCTGCGCAATAGTGTCTTTGATCAAGAGCAGTTATGATGTCATTTATTACTTTAAGTGTGGCTGAAATGCACCCATGACCGGCTCGAAAACCTGATTGCATGTCAGAAAGACTGTGATGGGATTCGAGATGGTTGATAATTTGTTTATTAACAATTCTTTCGAAAACCTTTGAAATGCAAGGGAGGATAGAGATTGGTCTATAGCAATTTGGGTCTAATCTATCCCCTCCTTTAAATAACGGAATTACTGCAGCAGATTTCCAATCTTTCGGTAGTTCAGATGAATTGAAAGAAAGGTTGAAGAGACTGGTGATGGGGGTAGCTATGATTACCGCAGACAACCTTAAAAAGGAAGGGTCCAGATTGTCTAGTCCTGAGGATTTAAAGGGGTCAAGATGCTGCAGCTCCCTTAGAACGTCTACTGTCTGGACATGGGCAAAGGAGAAACGTGAGAGATTGTTACAAGATGCTACAGAGGGTGAGGGGCCATTAATTATGGTCGGGTTCGCCAAATGAAAAGCTCGACCAGCCATGGCAAAATGCTTATTAAAGTTCTCAACCATGGAAGGCTTGTCAGTGGTAATAATATTATCTAGCTTCAGAGCTGTAGGCAGCTGTGCAAAGGTGTTCTTATTTTCCATAGATTTTACTGTATCCCAAAACTTTCTAGAGTTAGTGCTGCAATTGGCAAATTTTTGTTTGAAAAAACTAGCCTTAGCATTCCTGACCGCCTGTGTGTATTGATTTCTGGCTTCATTAAAAAGTTGCCGATCTCGAAGGTTTTTCGTCACTAATGCCGTACGCCATAAAATGTTCTTATGTTGGCTCAGGGCAGTGAGTTCTGGAGTAAACCACGGACTGTATCTACTTTTAGTTCTGAACTTCTTGTAAGGGGCATGTTTATTTAGAAC
The DNA here is from genome assembly GCA_026230005.1 of Gila orcuttii. Taxonomy (NCBI): domain Eukaryota; kingdom Metazoa; phylum Chordata; class Actinopteri; order Cypriniformes; family Leuciscidae; genus Gila; species Gila orcuttii. The sequence continues at coordinate 974,261 of JAPDVR010000022.1, read as the reverse complement.
AGCTAAAAAAGAATTTTTAAAAAATGACCAGGCATCCTCAACTGAAGGGATAAGGTCAATATCCTTCCAGGATACCTGTGCTAAATCAGCTAAGAAGGCCTGTTCGCAGAAATGTTTTAAAAAACGTTTATTAATGATAAGAGGAGGCCTTTTAATTGCAGACCCATTACGAGCACATGCAGTTATACAGTGATCGCTGATGTCTTGACTAAAGACACCTGAGATGTATTTAGTGGGCATATTAGTTAGAATAATATCTATGAGGGTGCCCTTATTTGCAGATTTTATGTTGTATCTAGTAGGTTCGTTAATAATTTGCGTGAGATTGAGGGCATCAAATCTAGATAATAAATTGGAAGAAGCATTAAGCATGTCCCAGTTTAAGTCACCCAACAATAAAAACTCTGAAGATAAATGGGGAGCAATCAGTTCACACAGGTTGTCTAGGGCACAACTAGGCGCAGAGGGGGGTCTATAACAGGCAGCTACAGTCAAGGACTTATTTCTAGAAAGGTGGATTTGCAAGATTAAAAGCTCGAACTGTTTCGGCAGAGACCTAGATAAAATGATAGAGCATTGTAAAGCCTGTCTACAGTAAAGAATGACTCCGCCTCCTTTAGTGGTTCTATCTTGACGGTAAATATTATAATCTGGAATTGAGACTTCTGAATTTTTAATAGATTTCCTAAGCCAGGACTCAGACACTGCTAAAATATCAGGGTTGGTTGAGTGTGCAAAGGCAGCAAACAAATCCATTTTTGGAAGTAGACTTCTGATATTAATGTGCATGAACTTCAAATTCTTACTATTACAGAAGTCTGCATAAGAGAGCTCCTGAGATTTTAAGATGGTATTATTTGCTACAGGGCCAGGATTTAATTCAATATCACCCGAGCAAAGTAAGAGCAATGTGAGAATTCTGCAGAAGGCATGCAAAATAGGGCGTTTAGAGTATTGGGCTGGATAAATGTATAGAAAGGATTTATGAGCAGAATAGAATATATTCATCGCCCTAAAGGCAGATAAAGGTGAAGTCAAATGAATATAGAGAGGGGGTAAACCTATGTGTAAAGTGATAAAGAAACAGGTTGCATCTCTAGGGAAGTTGTAAGGATCAGTTGTACCAAAATGGGTCTCATCAAAAGTGGGAGGAGGTGTAAAATAGTTATCTGAACTATCATGACTTTCTGGTCTATACGTAAGTAGGACAATAAAAACTAACTGCAGTAACAAAAAACGAGACATGTTGGAAAAAAAAAAAGGCGCTGCGCGTGGAATAGGCACGCACAGTCGCACACACAAATCGACAATAAGTAAGCCAAATAATAATGTATTCTTACGATATTGATGATCGGGCTTCACAGGTTCTTTTCACAGATTAAAAGAAAATGTATATGATGTCAAAAAGTTCAACTACAACAAAATGCCACCAATGTGGCACCATTAGTCCAAGCAGCCAGTCCCGTCAGCCGTCCAGAAGACCCGCATCAAGGGTAAACATCACATTGGAGGCACCGAACATCACCACGAAATCCCATCGACGGAACACCCACGACAAGTCCACGAAGCTCCGAGAAGACAACGCCGGGAAGCGAGGACGCCAACCAGCCGAAGTAGACCGATCTCCTTGCTATCCGCCACTACGAGGTGCCGCGATGTACACGGTTGCAGCTAGTCAGCTAAGCTAGGTAGCTGTTGGCTGTTACTGGTCAGATGGCTGGGCATCAACAGACGCACCGAAGCTTCGCCGCGAAGTCCTATCGACAGAGTACCCACGCCGGGCTACAAAGCTCCGGGATAACAGCGCCGGGAAGCAGGGACGCCAGCCAGATACCAGCCAAGGGTAGGCCAAAACTCCATTGCTACCTGCCACTGTAAGGTGCACGATTGCAGCTAGTCAGCTGAACTAGGTAGTTAGTGGCTGTTACTGGCCAGATGGTTGACTGTAATAATCCAACAAATTAAGGAGATGCTTGTGCATGAGAATTGCTTTTATAGAGAAAGTTGTGAAGTAACGTGCACCATTAAAAGCAATAAAAACACTCAATATACAGACACAGTACGAACATGTCTTGACCTCAAGACGCCATTTTGGAGTGTGTCATCAAGTAGGGGCGTGTCCAGGAGCTCAGGGGCTCCAGTGCGTCATCAAGTAGGGGCGTGTCCAGGAGCTCAGGGGCTCCATTGTGTCATCAAGTAGGGGCGTGTCCAGGAGCTCAGTGGCTCTAGTGCGTCATCAAGTAGGGGTGTGTCCAGGAGCTCAGTGGCTCTAGTGCGTCATCAAGTAGGGGCGTGTCCAGGAGCTCAGTGGCTCTAGTGCGTCATCAAGTAGGGGTGTGTCCAGGAGCTCAGTGGCTCTAGTGCGTCATCAAGTAGGGGCGTGTCCAGGAGCTCAGGGGCTCCAGTGCGTCATCAAGTAGGGGCGTGTCCAGGAGCACAGGGGCTCCATTGTGTCAAGTAGGGGCGTGTCCAGGAGCTCAGTGGCTCTAGTGCGTCATCAAGTAGGGGCGTGTCCAGGAGCTCAGTGGCTCTAGTGCGTCATCAAGTAGGGGCGTGTCCAGGAGCTCAGGGGCTCCATTGTGTCATCAAGTAGGGGCGTGTCCAGGAGCTCAGGGTGAATCATACTAGAACTTGGTATATCACAGGGCTTGAAATTAACTTTTTTACTTGGTAGCACTGGTGCTCCCAACTTCAAAAAGTTAGTAGCACCCACCAAATTTGACGTTTAGCTCTGCCAGTAGAGTGGAACGACCGGCAGCATCCTGGTGATTAAAATCCTTAATAATCGATTCTGATTTGTTTTCCACACACTTGTCCCTGCATTTTTTTGTGCTTGGCACTCTCTCCTTGTTTAACCAAGCTCTCCCGCTTAAAATGTATTGGTTTTCGATGGTGGCCGATGGACACTGTCATCCTTTCTTGCCCTTGTGTTTATTTATTATTTTTTTTAACTGTGATTTTACCACTGTATTTCATAGCTTTGTAAGATAAAACCCTTCTTTGCTAAACCTAATAATTATTTTGGTATATCAGATCAATATCAAAAACTAGAATAAAAAAGTAGCATTAAAGTTTATTTTAACAAATTTTCTACCATATACAATCGAATACAATTAGCAGCTTGCTAACAACTTGATTTGCACTTTTTTTCTGGTTTCACCTCACTCACGTCTAAACTAAAAGTTAATTTTTTTTGGTAAGTTTCTTCACATTATCATATAAATAACCTGAAAATACTGTAGTTTATTAAGGTTAAATCTTCCTAACCACTCTTACTACAAATAAATGGGGTATGCACACTTACATTCTCATTTTAAGAGGTGTTCTGAGTAAATGTGGTTTGATTTGTTAACATTAGTTAATGCATTAGGCTAACTAACATGACCCATGAGCAATACATTTGTTACCGTAGGCCTATTTAGTAATCAGTCCCTCCAGAAAAACGCGATAATGCATTCGCTGAATTCAATGTATAATCAGCCAAAGTCCGCATATTCATGCGGGGGCCGCATTTTTTTCAAATACGCCGCACTTTCGCCGCATAAATTGCCGATTTCCGTGCAAAATATGCGGGACTTGCATGATTTCATAATCCTCGCATTTTCGTTGCAAAAAAGTCGCATATATCTTAGCAGAAAGTTGAAAAATGTTGCGTTTGCTTCACACAAGAGCAGCCACTTCCCCGTTTCCATGGGAACGTTATGAAGTGACGCAATTACGCGACGGGATAGCTCACAGCTGAAGTTTTTGCAGAGGCCATCACGGAGGCGATTGGCATCTCACAACTCGCTCTTTATTCCCAAATCGAACTCGTATAACTGTCTGTCACACGTTCTACCGTCACATCGTAACTTAATAAACAAAATAAGATAAAAGAAGTAGCATCAAACAGAAATTACCCGCACACATGGGGTGTTCGAGGCGCATACAATATAACACTGCAGACAGTTCAACAGGGAGCGCGCAGCTCTTAAAGGGGCCACACCTTATTTACACTCGTTACAGTCTGAAATAAAACAAGATGAGAAATTAAATATTCCCAGCACTTTCTATGATGTAATATGCTTGCTTATCAAAGGTAGTAATAAGAAATGACTCTTTACATTAAGGTAGTAGCCTAGTGAGAACAGGATGTTGGGGGAATCACTTTTTTTCTCTTTTTCATCAAACCGCAGTTTTTGCAAGTTCCCGCAATTTTTGCAAGTTCCCGCAAGTTCCCGCAATTTTTGCAAGTTCCTGCAATTTCATCGCATAAAATTGCATAAATATCCCACATATTCGATCGCATTTTTAAAGAAAACGGGCTGCATAATCAAGGATTTTTGCCCGCAACAATCACAAAAGAACTCCGCGTTTTTCTGGAAGGACTGATTAATCTTTTTTAACCTTAGTTAATAAAAAAAATACAGCTGTTCATTGTTTGCTCATGTTACTCCACAGTGCATTAGGCTAACTAATGTTAACAAATACATCTTTTGATTTCAATAAGGCTACTATTAATGATTAAATTAACATTAACAAAGATTAATAAATGCTGTAGAAATGCAATTTATTAATAGTTAATGTTAACTAATGTAGTTAACTAGAGTTTAATATATTGAACTTTACTGTAAAGTGTTACCGATTTGCTATACACTGATTCAGACATCTCGTGAGTTCAGTGTTGGACAGATCAGTTGTTTTAACCATTCATTAAATGGAATCAGTTCAAAGGAGTCATTAGTTCGCGAATCGCACGTGTCATTAGCGGACGTGTAAGCTACGGCACTCGTTGTGATTATCCCAGCAGTTTAGGACATCGCACAAGATTTGTCAACACAGAAAACATTTCATCACTGGATAGATTTTGTTTATTGAAATTGTGGTTAATGTCAGCTGAATGTGCGGAACGCTTTTCAGAGAAGATAACACTTTTTTTTTTGCACAATTTACACCCTGCGGTAATTCAGGAGAAAAATCTCTGAATGCTCCAAGTGAAACTTCGGTCTTTTTACCTTTTACCATCGTGTCAATTCTCAATTGATTTCGATTAATATGTGCGAGGGAGGGAGAGCAAGACAGTTTGAAGACGGAGAGTGCGCGCGCGCGACCGTCTCTCTCTCTCTATGCTCGTTCTTTCAGTAACATGAGTCCTGTCACAAGCGCAGCAGTCAGTCATCACTCACCGATCAAATAAGGCTTTGGCGGTCGCCAAAAAAAATTAACTGCAGGAAAAACCTAGTTTTATCTTCTCTATTATTCAGCCTTTTAAATTTTGCGTGGTAGTCAGCTCCCTGTCACGTGACAAAAGAGCGCAACGAAATTGACAGCTAATATTAACCAATCTAAAATCTGCTTTAAAGTTAAGAACGTAAGGATAAAGTTTGATTGGATGTAATCGTTGGATAGAATGATGGTTCGGCCAGCGCGTATCAGTGCACATAAGGTACACACTGTGCAGTAATTTGCGAACGTTTTGTAGAGAAATAAAAACAGGTCGCACCACAAACATTATTTGCACTCGCACTAATGCTCCCAAATATATATTTTAGGTCGCACAGATTAAATTTCAGGAGCATATGCGACCAAAATGGTTGCAATTTCGAGCCCTGTATCATGGTAAACTATGGTAAATCATGCTAGATTCATGGTAAATCATACTGGAACATGGTAAATCATGAAAAATCACACTAAAAGGTGGTATATCATGGTAAATCATGCTAAAACATGGTCTATTTCATCTATGATGTCAGTGGTTAAATGCTTGCTACATAAAACTTAATGTCTTTTGATGCTTTTGAGCTTAACTGTCATTTATTTAGTCATTTACTCATTTTGTTATAAACCGTCTTATTGTGCCTGAATGAATCAGTGTTTTTGAACAAATCGCAGAAGTGCTAAAAGTCAGAAAAAGAGCACTAGTGTACTATTCTTATTATTTATTTTCAAAAATGCTTGTCGCTTGTCACTTCTTTTTTAACTTTTTAATGAATATAGGGATTTTTGCTATTTAAGCATTAAATAAAGGTCTCTGAAATGTAAAATTAATTCAATCATTTTGGAGCAATGGACATTTTTGGAATGCAGTTGGAATATTTCAGCCCCAGGGGTGGCAAGGTGGCTTGCCAATGGAAAGACACATGCTCAGAGAGGCTTACGGTGAAAATACACATGTGGGGGTCGCTCAGGGGAGGGACCATGCACACCGGAGGCACCTAGCCGACGCGCAGGCAATAGACACTGGCGCCGACGTCAGGAGCTTTTGGAGAAGCTCACCTGAGGAGAATATTGCACGTATCCAGTCCGTGGATTGGAATGGCGAGCAAGCGAAGACACCAGAGCGGGTCCAGTACTAGCTGGTTGAAGCGAGTACATGAGAGGACACAGGCTCCACTCGGAGATTATAGAATCTGGCGAATGTGTTCGGTGTCGCCCAGCCTGCAGCTCTGCAGATGTCTGTTAGCGAGGCGCCATGCGCTAGAGCCCAAGAGGACGCCACACTCCGGGTGGAGTGGGCAGTCACACCAAGGGGCCACGGTCGGCCTTGCTTGGTATGCCAAAGCAATGGCGTCCACTATCCAGTGAGACAACCTTTGCTTGGAGTGAGCCTTTCCCCTCAGCTTCCAGCCATAACAGACAAAGAGCTGGTCTGAGGTCCTGAAACACTGCGTTCTGTCTACATAGGCGCGGAGAGCGCGTACTGGACAGAGCAGTGCCAAGGCTGGGTCTGCCTCCTCCAGGGGCAGCGCTTGCAGGTTCACCACCTGGTCCCGGAAGGGAGTGGTAGGAACCTTGGGCACATATCCAAGCCGGGGTCTCAGGATCACGTGAGAGTAGGCCGGCCCGAATTCCAGGCACGCTCCGTCAACAGAGAATGCGTGCAGGTCCCCTACCCTCTTGACGGAGGCCAATGCAACCAGGAGCGCAGTCTTCATTGACAGGAACTTAAGCTCCACTGATTGCAAAGGCTTAAAGGGAGCACTCTACAGGGCAGTTAGAACCACTGAGAGGTCCCAAGATGGAACGAGAGGAGGGTGAGGAGGATTCAATCTCCTCGCTCCTCTCAGGAACCTGACGATCAGGTTGTGCTTTCCCAAGGACTTACCTTCGACTGGGTCATTGTGTGCGGCAATAGTGGCGACATAGACTTTCAGGGTGGAGGGAGACAGCCTTCGCTCCAACCCTTCTTGAAGGAAGGAAAGCACGACACTGATCGAACATCTCCGGGGGTCTTCTCGGTGAGAAGAGCACCAGTTGACGAAGAGGTTCCACTTCAACGCGTAGGCGTGTCTCGTGGATGACGCTCTAGCGGAAGTGATGGTAGCCACCACCGGTGGTGGTAGGGTACTCAAACCTACCTCGTCCCGTCCAGGAGCCACACGTGGAGGTTCCAAAGATCGGGACGAGGGTGCCATAGGGTGCCCCGTCCCTGAGAAAGGAGGTCCATCCTCAGAGGAATGGGCCAAGGAGATGCTGTCGCGAGGAGTACAAGTTCGGAGAACCAGGTCCGGGTGGGCCAGTGCATCCGTGCCGAGCGTGCCCTCGGTCAGGGAATAATACAGGGCACAATGGGTCGAGTCGTGAGAGGCAAACAGATCTATCTGTGCGTCCCCGAACTGGTCCCGAATCAGCTGAACCGACTGGGGATGGAGTTGCCAATCTCCCGGGAGGGGCTGAAGCCGTGAGAGCTCGTGGGCTGCACAGTTCAGGGCTCCGGGGATATAAATGGCTCGAAGCGACCTCAGATGCTTCTGACTCCATAAGAGGAGGTGGCGGGCGATTTGCGATATACGGCGGAAGCGTAGACCACCTTGACGGTTGATGTACGCTACAATGGCGGTATTGTCTGATCAGACTAGTACGCGTTGATTCTTGAGCACGGCCCGTAAGCGGCGCAGAGCAAGACGTACAGCCAGCATCTCGAGGCAATTGACATGCCAAAGACGCTGGGGTCCTGTCCAGGAGCCCGCGGCAGCACGTCCATTGCACAATAGAAAAAAATATAGTTGAAGAAAGTATTTTATGAAAATAAAATTTCTGATAGAATTTATGGAACTATTTATGAGCGCCTGTTAAGTCAAATTAAATTGAAATGTGTAGCGACAATGAGTCTTACATTGAATTAGCTCAAATTATATATAGGGAATTTTAATAATTAATCATGAATATGATTAATATACTGCATATTACAGTTAAATTATCGAAGTTGAAAATAGATCGATTGTATATATGAATGATCAATCACAATGAATTATAATTCTTCATTCATATATCAATGGTCCCTTTCCAGATCGATTATGTGAGATAACCTTTAATGGAATTAATTTAGTTATCGAACAATCTGTTTGTCCAACAAACGGCCGTAAGATTAACTTATCAACTTCTCAACAAGGTTATCCCTTCCTTATAATTCCAAAAAGCTATTTTCTGGCCATGAAAATTCACCTTCTTGTTATTATAAAATTTAGGTTACTGAAATTGTAACGAATTGTAAAGCTTTGTAGCTAGGATCAAACACTTCATTGACTTTGTACAAATGAGCAAGATTGGACAATTAGCAATCAAGAATATAATGGTTTTAATAAAATGAAACTACGGATACAGAATTCTACATTTCAAAGTGAAACTAACGGTCAGGATGAGAGAGATCACCGGGGTGATCGCAGCATGGCAAAAATCACAGACATCATAACCCTTAGAGAGACAACAAGGAATCACAAAGATCAAATCCCCTGAATCGGGTAAACAGATCTTAAAGCATTTAGATCGATAGGAATTACGATACTTGCATGATTCTTCGTGTGGCTGAGAACCAAAGCGTGTGTGTGTCTCTGTCCTCGTGTCACGCGTTCACGTGGTCTTTCAGAGCGAGGGAGCGCGTTAGTTTGAATGTCATTTGAGGTGCAGTTGCTGGTTGGCTCAAAGAGTCTCTTTAAAGTCGAAGTTGCCGATTACGTTCATTTCGCTGAAAGTGAACGTAGGAGAGTCCGAAGACGAAAATAAATAAAGATTAAAGAAAAAGGAGAAACACTACGTAAAGCTCCCTAAGGAGCCATGGCACGGAAACCTCTCACAGGGAAAAAGCTCTTTCAGAAACTTCTGTGTCAGTCTCTTATGGAGAGGAGGGGTTCACGCCTGCTTCGCGTACGTGAACCAATCATCTTAGAGTATCTCGAGCGGGAAAGTTTTTCTTTGTCCTGTCAGGATGATTTGTGACGTTATGAAATTTTGGTCATTTCGAACCAGAAAGATTGTACACACAGAACAATACATTTTACTGTAATATCCTATGTATGACTGGTTTGGTCAAAACAAGACGGTCAAACAGGTACCAAGAATGGCCGGAAAGAGTAGAAGAAACATAAAGTTACATTCATATGCAGAATTACACACATTTAATGTTCACTCACACGACTATAAAGTCATAATACCGGCTACCATGACCTAGGAAAGATCAAATTCATGTTTATACATTTCTTAAGTGGTTATACTTATAGAAAATATAAGATTGCAGAGTCTATTCCTCTTTCTTTATCAGAATTCAAGTGGGAGCTATGATTCCCTTGGAATTCCTTTTGGGGGTCATAAAGTTTTATGACCTAGCAAGAGGGAGAGGCACAGAATTTGATCCTGTTAGTTAATCTTTCTTTAGAAATACACTTAAGATTCAAAGTTACAGAACAGTCTCAAATTTAGTCTATAGAATAAGACAAAACTAATTAGATATGCATGCGTACAGAAAGGTTAGATACAATTCTGTGTTATATATATTAAGGATATTTCTATCCTAAGTTGCACACAAGGGACGTCTTGTGCGTGTATGAATGGCGTGTGTATAAGTTCATCCCGTGGTTGGCGCGGGCTGTTGCTCCCCCCTTCTTGGGGAATCACGTGGGGAATCCTGTGGTCAGCATCTGTCCATCCGTGGTGTGTATCACGTGAGGGTTTCAAGAACAACAGGATTCTGTTTCTTAATTGCGCAATGCGTCATAAATGGAGTTAATCAATGACCTGCTGGCAGACATTGGGGCACCATTTCACATGATTCAAGGTTTTGTGAATTAAACATATATGTGTTCATATTTGCTCAGTAGTGAATGGAAAACAGGATTCGGTCAGTCGCTACAAATGGCATGAAAAGTTTCAGATAAAAATAAGGCATTGAGTACGGTTAACAGGAATTAATGTGATATGAAGATAAGGAATGTTTCATTAAGCAAAATGGGGAACAATTCCATATTTTAGTGGTAAAATAATGAGTGATAGTATGTTTTGTTTTAGTTTCACAGCCATTGTATTTTGAGCCTAAAGGGTCCATAATGGGGGTAGTGAAAAGAATGGATTTACCATCCATCTTCATTTATTATAAAAGGAATTGGTTAGAGTTTTATAAATAAAATAAAAATAAAAACGAATGCATATATCCTGGTATTTATGATTGTAGACGAGGAGTATCTCGTATATCTGAGGACTGGCTGAGGGTCCAGCTATGCTGTGAGTACAGCAACAGTGCTTGCTTATTCAGCCCGGCTTCCAGATGTTAAATATGTGCTTGTTTTGTAATCAGTGTTGTTGATGATAATACCAAATTAGTAAGGTTTTAAAGACAGTCTGTTTTATAAAGGAAAATTCTGGGTCGGGGATCATTTCCCTGGACAAGTATGACTAAAGTTAAACAAAAACTTTATGAAAACAACTTAAAATATTTTGAGCATTTCTGTACAGCTTATGAAAATTAATGTTCTGCCAATGATAATGATGAAGATTATGATTCGGCTATTGTGATTGAATCCGCCACTGGTGGACTGTAAAAGAATACAGAGAACTGCTTATCAGCTCTGTTTGCATTCCCGATTGGGACACACTGCTTCAAGAGTGTGCAGTAAGTTGGAGCCGTTTGCAAGCTTACAGTGATAGAACTATAGGCAAGGGGTCTGATGCTGTAGTTGAGGCTGTTGCAGAGAGTGTAAAAGAAAGTGATAATGTGAAAATTATGTGTGTTAATGTGAGTTTGAAAGTAGATCAGTATTTAATTTGACGATATTAAAGTTTCCGTCTACGAAAGAACAAGAGACAAAAATAAGGTCAAAAGATTGAAGTTGTAAGGAATTCATTTTTAAAGGAACGATCGATAATAAGTAACAGTTGATGCAATGTCTCCCAACGCATGTGAGTTGCAAAATATATATATATATATATATATATAAATTGTTTATTTGAAAACGCATGTAATTCCTGGCAAAGATGCCTTAAGCTGGGCTAGAGTTAAAAGATAATGGATAAAGTTTGATGTTAGAAGTTTATGAGAGTGCAGTGTACCAGTCCTGAATGCCTCAGAGTCTCTCTCATTCAATGTCAGCTAAAAGCTGTTATCTGAGCCTGTGTTATAAGTGATGATAAGCCATTGATAGTAAAGCACAGTGTTTCAGTTGAAAATCATAGACCCGGAGATTTTAAAAGAAATCATTGCCATTCAGAGGGCAATTTGTATTTAAATATTGTAAATGTAAAACTGAATGACTTTAAAGAAGTCTTTAAAATAATACAGACCTTAAACGATAGAAGTGACGTTTTTGATTAGTTTATTTTAGGACCAGTAACTACTTTTTCTCATTTTAATCTCCACCATACAGGGCCGATGGCTCCGGCCACAGATGTAGATGTACACTGAATAGACGGTTGTGATAACTAAATTCACTGAGTATAATCTAAGCATTGCGATTTTGCTGAGGATGTTTAATTGATTTCATTGATTAAATACTGCTTTTATTAACCTGTCTCCCTGTGTTAACACTAGGCAGTCCGAATGGCTCTGGTGACTCTTGAATGTGTCTTCCCTAAGCTCCAGAAAACAACTGATTATGTTGAAGAAAACAGTCAAAGATTCTGTGATGGAAAAGAGCGGTTACCAGTGTGCACGAGGTGATTACTCAATGACGGGTAAGATCTTCTTTGGCCTAACAGAGGGCAACCTAAGGCAGGGGGTCACCGCAGACACTGGGCATCTCCAGAAGGAGGTGTTTATGTGAGATGGGTATGAGAGTCGAGCGGATGCCTTTAAGGCCAACGGCATCAATGAAAGGGGGATGAGCTGTGAGAGGTTACGGCAGTCTGACCCAGAAATGTGAGCTCCTCTATACCACTCACCAGAAACCGCACACATTGTATGACTTGTTTTTCATTGTGACAAGTGTCTGCAACTATGGCAGGGGACAACACCCTGAAGAGAAGAAGATGAGAGATAAAGAGCTAATGGGAATGGGCTTTCAAGAGCCAGCTTAGACCATGTGGTGATCGTCATTATTTGTTGAGGAGACAGTAACAAAACTTCTTAATTTATATCAGGGACATGATGTTGATTGCCTAATGGGCAAGAAAAATTATAGAAGTGTTGATTTTGAGCTAATATGTCTATAACACAGTTTTAACTCCTGAAGGTCGTTAGAAATGGTGGTGGCTAAAGATGAAAACCGCTTTTGAAAAAAGTCTGGATAACAAAGGTAAATGATCAATGGTTATAATAATTAAATTAATATTACATTCTGTATAAATGACAGTTTTAGGAGGCTGTTGAAAAGATTATTCGTGTATAGAGAGAGTGAGAGGGAGACTGTTTGAGTGGAGGAAGGGATGGTACTGTCTGTCTTTCTGTTATCGGCCTGCTAAAGCAAGCTTGAACAAAATAGTGATAATGAACCAAAACAACCCAGCTGATTTTTCTAAAATCAAATGAATAATGAACAGACATTTGTTGTGGAATTCGGTGCATTCGGGGGAGACAAAGTGCTTGTTTAGCCATAAATATAGCCTTTTGACCTCACGGGTGTGAAGACAGTAAAGCCCAGGGGGGTTAGAAGAGCTACTGTCTAACCTGATATTTTCGGGTATACCAGAACAAATTCAAGATAACCCCGAACAAGCAATCAAAGATTTCATGCATTCTTCTCTCAAACTCCCAAAAGAGACTGTCAACAATATTACCTTCCACCGAAGAGCAAGGGCAAAGAACTACGTGGAACTACCTTCGGACTTAACCATCAATTTCCGCGGGAGATTCACGACAGACGGCGAATATTAGTTCCATTCATGAAACAATTTCACCAAAATGGAAGGAAAGCCGTTCTCACGGTAGACCGACCGACTATATGTTGATGGCCAACTTTACAGAAACGACACTATGTACTGGTTATAATCCATCGCAAAAGGAAGATCGTCAAATGTGGAGGACCACAAGGGGGTGTAGTTTCTGTTCATATATGGAAGGGCATATATATATGGAAGAGTGAGCTCGATTTCTCATTAAAGCGTGTTTGACGTCAGAGATCGATTCCCTTGGTTTGTGTGAAAGCTGTGTACGGTTCATGTAGACTGCAGTATGGCAGTGGTATGAAAGTAATCTGGCATAATATTGTGAAAGGGAAACACCTGATTCAATTCAATTCAAATTTATTTGTATAGCGCTTTTCACAATACATATTGTTTCAAAGCAGCTTTACAGAAAGTGCATTTCAGAAATGTACGTAAAAAATACAGTTACTTAATCATCATGTATTAATTTAGGGCATAACATATCGCCGGCATTGAGTCGTCTCTTCACAGGCGTCGAGTCGTCTCATCGCAGGTGTTGGGGACTCTGAAGTCTCCGTGAGAGGCTGGATACAGACTGTAGCTGAAGAACGCTATTTACCTCGGGATTAGCGTCCCGAGATAACAGCAGAAAAGCAGATGGGAAATAATTAGCGTAGCTGCTGTTCATAATATTAATGCATTCGATCTGATTCAACAGTAGTATAAAAGGTAAGCATTATGTGAATGCTTGGCTGAAGAGATGCGTCTTTAATCTAGTTTTGAACTGGGAGAGCGAGTCTGAGCAACAAACAGTATCAGGAAGGCTATTCCAGAGTTTAGGAGCTAAATGCGAGAACGCCCTCCCTCCTTTAGTGGATCTGGATATCCTAGGAATGACCAGAAGCCTCGAATTTAGGGATCTTAAAGAACGCGATGGATTGTAGGGCGATAGAAGGTCCATTAAATATACAGGAGCTAGACCATTTAGGGCTTTATAGGTCAGTAATAGTACTTTGTAATTGATACGGAACTTAATAGGTAACCAGTGCAGAGATGATAAAATTGGTGTTATATGATCATATTTTCTTGACCTAGTAAGAACTCTAGCAGCTGCATTTTGCACTAACTGTAGCTTGTCTATTGAAGATGCAGGACAACCAGCTAATAAAGCATTACAGTAATCTAGTCTTGAGGTCATGAATGCATGAACTAACTTTTCTGCATCAGAAACAGATAGCATGTTACGTAGCTTAGCAATGTTTCTAAGGTGGAAAAAGGCTGTTCTTGTAACATATGAAATATGATTTTCGAAAGACAAGTTGCGGTCTAGTATAACACCCAGGTCTTTTACTGTAGTGGATAAAGTAACTGGACATCCTTCTAAATTAAAGTTGTATTGTACGAGGTTTTGTGGGTAGTTTTTTGGACCAATAAGTAATACCTCCGTTTTATCTGAATTTAATAGCAGGAAATTACACGTCATCCAGCATTTTATATCTTTAAGACACTCTGTCAATTTAGATAAGTTAGTGTTTTCATCTGGTCTTGATGAAATATATAATTGAGTGTCATCAGCATAACAGTGGAAATTAATTCCATGTTTTCTTATAATATTACCCAGTGGCAGCATATATATTGAGAATAGCAGAGGGCCTAACACCGATCCCTGCGGCACTCCATACTCTACTGACGTTATCTTCGATTTTTCACCATTTAAACAGACAAAATGGTAACGGTCTGATAAGTACGATCTAAACCAGCTTAATGCCTGTCCCTGAACACCAGTGTAGTTTTGTAGTCGATCCAAGAGTATTTTATGATCTATAGTGTCGAACGCAGCGCTAAGATCGAGTAGAACTAGTATTGAGATACAGCCTTGGTCAGAAGCTAAGAGTAAATCATTTGTAATTTTAACTAGCGCAGTTTCTGTGCTATGATGCGGTCTGAATCCTGACTGAAATTTTTCATAGATATCATTTTCTTGCAAGAAAGAGCACAGTTGAGCGGACACAATTTTTTCTAGTATTTTAGATATAAATGGAAGATTTGAAATGGGTCTGTAATTTGCTAAGTTATTTTGATCTAATTGCGGTTTCTTAATAATAGGTTTTATTACTGCCAGCTTAAATATTTTTGGAACATGACCTAAAGATAAAGACGAGTTAATAATATTGAGAAGAGGCTCTTCCACTACAGGTAACACTTCTTTCAGTAGTTTAGTGGGTATTGGGTCTAATAAACATGTTGTTGGTTTCGCTGCAAAGATAAGTTTATTTAGCTCTTCCTGTCCTATAGTTGTAAAGCGGTGTAGTTGTTCTTGAGGGGCGATAATTGTGGCTGAATCATAAGACACCATAGAGGATTGTACATTTACAATTGTATTTCGGATGCTTTCTATTTTCTCATTGAAGTAATTCATAAAATCATTACAACTATACTGTAACGGAATATTTTGCTCTGGTGATGTCTGTTTATTTGTTAGTCTAGCCACGGTGTTAAATAAAAACCTTGTATTATTTTGGTTATTTTCTATTAGTTTGCGGAGATGCTCAGCCCTGGCTGCTTTTAGAGCCTTTTTATAACGTGACATACTGTCTTTCCACGCGATTCTAAAGACCTCTAAATTAGTTTGTTTCCATTTACGCTCTAAGTTACGAGTTTCTCTCTTGATAACATGTGTAGTACTATTGTACCATGGTGCTTTAGTTTTCTCTCTAACCTTTTTTAATCTAATTGGTGCAACAATATCTAATGTACTAGAGAAAATGGTGCTCAAACTGCTAGTCATTTCCTCTAGATCATCTGTTTGTTGGGGTTCACTGAGCAGCTGAGATAGATCAGGTAAGCTATTTGTGAATCTATCTATAGTGGTTGGAACGATTGTTCTGCCTGGTCGATAACGTGGCGCAACATGGCAAATTTCAGCAGTACGTAATATGCACGTTACCATACAATGATCAGTGAGATAGTCACTTTGCGCTATAATATCTATATCGGTTGGATTGGTTCCATATGATATAATTAAATCTAGTGTATGATTTAGACGATGAGTGGGACCACTGACGTTTTGCTTGACCCCAAATGAGTTTAATAAATCTGTAAACGCAGTCCCTAACGCATCATTTGTGTTATCTACGTGTATGTTAAAATCTCCAACAATTATTGCTTTATCGGCATTGACCAATAGATCTGAGAGAAAGTCTGCAAACTCTTTTAGGAAATCAGCATAGGGCCCTGGAGGTCTATATACGGTCGCCAAGGCTAGAGATAATAGGGATTTCTTTCTTACATCTAAGAGCGTAACATTTAGCACAAGTACTTCGAACGAATTAAACCTGTGACCTGTTTTCTGAGTAACATTAAGGATATCTCTATAGATTGTTGCAACACCGCCGCCACGACCGATCGGACGGGGCTCATGCTTATAACAGTATCCTGGTGGAGTAGACTCATTTAGACCGAAATAATCATTTGGTTTAAGCCAGGTTTCAGTAAGGCACAGAACATCGAAATTATTATCTGTGACCATTTCATTTACAATAACCGCCTTAGGTGTGAGCGATCTAATTTTTAGAAGACCTAGCTTTAGAAATTCTTTTTGTTCACTGAGATTTAGATTTTCTGGTTTAATTACAATAAGATTTTTTTAGACTAGATTTATTGTTTGGCCTCACTAGACGAGGAATAGACACAGTTTCTATATAATGTTCTACACTACTTGTATCAATTAAGTTGGGACAGCAGAGATTGTGATTTGGACTTTGACTTACTAGTCAGATGGTGTGTAACGTCTTGGAGATGTTGTCCGACAGCACAGCCGCTCCGATTCTGCTGGGGTGCAGGCCATCAGCACGGTAGAGCCTAGGTCGCTCCCAGAACAGATTCCAATTATTTACAAAGAGCAGTTTCTGTTCATTACACCATGATATTAACCATTCATTTAGAGCAAATAGTCTACTGAACCTTTCTTGTCCTTGTCGGTACGTGGGAAGCGGTCCAGACACGATGATCGTTGCCTCAGGCGCTGTGCTGCGTACCGTCTCGATCAGGCTCCTGTAGTCCTTCTTCAGAACCTCCGTCTGCCGCAGCCGGATGTCGTTCGTTCCCGCGTGCAGCACCACAGCTCCGACGCGCTCGTCACCGTTCAGGATCTCGGGAACATGTGCAGCGACATCTAGAACACGAGCACCAAGAAAGCAGTGAGTGCGCACATTACCCTTACCTGAGGTAGCGTGGACATGACGGACGATGGAACTGCCGATGATCACGGCGTCGTCACGTTCCGACTCGCGAAGAGGGGAGAAGCGGTTCCGGGTGGAGATCTCGAAGACCGGGAGGGGTGGAGAGGTTCTTGGTCTGGTCCTGGCTCGTGTCTTCAGCTGAGGGATCACCCAGGGTCCATGGCTTTGTGTCGGTGCCGGAGTGAATGAAGCCAGAGATGATCGCGTCCTCCTGGGCAGAGAAACGCACGGAGTAGACGAAGTCGGAGTCAAAAAGTTACTAACCACTGACTTGTGAGCATCGACGCGTGATGTTTCAAGCGCTGATCGCCGATCTCGCAGCTCGGCTTGCCTCTCTAGCAGACCACGGATCTGCTTCTCCACGGACTCCAGCTCCAACAGCACCGAATGCAGCTCGAATGTGTCCTCACCTGCACTCAGAGGTAGCGTTAGACACACATCCGATATATTCGCCATTATAACAGATGAACAGTAAATTAGTAGTGATACTACCAATATCACTACTAATTTAGGACTGAAATCCTGGATATAACCCGTATCCTTTCAGTGAAACGGGTGTAAAATCCGACGGTCAATTGGCGCGAGGCCACGCGTGAAATGCTAGCGGGCTAAAAGGCTAGTAGCTGGGATTCGCAAAGTTGGATCTAAGTAGCGATATCAAAGCAATCCGATTGTTTTTTATAGGGAATAGTATCGAGGATAAGTTCACACGATATAAAAATAGAAAGTACTTGTTTATAAATGAGTGGTAAAGAAGAAAATCAAGGATTAATGAATCAATTCGACGGAGCTCCAAACACAAACAAACACCGCACGCCTGATGCACTTTTAATTCACGATCAAACTTTGATGGCACAAATGGAACCTTTTTTTTATGACTAATGCTCTAAAACATCATAGAGGCAGGTGTTTGATTGTGAATGATTATGCCTCAATCAAAGATGCATACGGCACAGAGAGACAAAGCTAATTGGGTGTTTGTCATATAATTCCCCTGTCAGCATTGACCCCGCGAGATGATTATTGATATTTTCAAAAGCCGCAATTCACCACTCTCAATAACAGTCACTTTTTTGTGTGTCAAAAGACATGCGGTAAAAATCACTTTTAATGGAGTTCTTGGCTGGGTAAAAAGGAGGCATCAACTGCTGACTGTGGAAAATGAGGGAACGTTTGAAAGCACTGGCAGGTCTCGCATCTAAAGCCAGATCTATAGTCAATGGGTTTTACTAACCCTCTACTGGTTATTTTAGTAATGTGAGGGCTGTGGATGAGTTCACGAACAGTTTCTCTTCTATCTCTCAGGCCATTGCAAGTCGCTAAAATTCAGTGACTATGAATTATGTACAAAAATGTCCATTGCTCCAAAATGATTGAATTAATTTTACATTTCAGAGACCTTTATTTAATGCTTAAATAGCAAAAATCCCTATATTCATTAAAAAGTTAAAAAAGAAGTGACAAGCGACAAGAGAGACGCTTACCTCTCCTTCAGAGACGCTGCCGGATACCTCCTCTCCTTCCTCTCCTCCGAATTCGTCTCCTCGGGGCCGAGGGTCGTATATCCTCGACGAGGTCGGGTGGATGGTCTTCCGCAGCTCAACTCTGGTGTATGACAGTGAACATCTTTATAGTGATCACTATAATGTTGTGACAGCGCCAGATTGTTTCCTTTTGTTTGGCATGGCCGGAGGAGTTCCACAATAAAAAGTACCAATAGAAGTTTTGCCAAGGTCATCATTGTGTCGACTATACATATACACACTTCTGCAGTTTTAAACGTCTGAAAAAAACGACAGTATTACTCTTAAAACACAAAACAACGTTAAAAAAGAAGAAAAACTGCAACGTGAGACAAGAGTCTGGGTCGCAGCAAAACCGCACCACCGGAAGTACAAAAGTAAGTACTTCTACAACATTTGATAAAATATGGCCATCTTAAATATCTGCTAAGGCCAGAGAATTAAAATAAATAAATGTATATTACATGTATAGACTCTCACTTTATTTGCATTTGACACTAAACTTCTATATTAGAACACTTGATGATCATCTAATCAAAATAACTATGTATTTGTCACGCTTTGGTTGATGAAGCAGACAGACGAAGCTTGATTCCAAAAATATAACAAAGCTTTAATGTACACAGGCAAGTGAACAGGAGCAGCAGTGTGTATCACATAGACACGAACAATAACCGACAAGGGACTGAACTGAACAGGAGAATAAATACACTGGGTAAACGAGGGAAATAGACACAGGTTAATGAAGGTTAACTAATCAGTGACTAACAAGAACAGGTGCAGACAAGACAGAACATAATTGTGACAGTATTGCATGATGATTTAATTGAATGCGTTTCTGATTTGTTTGTTGTTCAATGGCTGTCGAGTTGCTGAGGCCTTCGCAGGGGAGAGTCTATATGACACAACCTCTGCTGACGCTACATCATGCGTTGTGGCCGTGTCCAGGCGTTGGTCCTCCATCTGATTTGGGCACGGCCCGGATCCGGCGGATTACAGTTAACCTCGGAATAAAAAGACTAACATTAGCGTAGATGCCATTCTTTTTATCATGTAGCGAGTACATCAGGTGTTATAGGAAGTGTTCCCGGTTCCGGCTGACCTAATCTATGCAGCCTAATAATAATTTTACTGATTTGAATAATAGGAATGTATAGTGTTCTATGTGTATGCCAGGTTAGAGATGTGTTTTTAGTATTTAAACTGACAGAGTGTGTCTGCTTCCCGGACAAAGGAAAGGAAAAGGATCTACCGCCAGCAGTCGATTTTGATATTCAAGGTTTTATCAACTGGCCAGTTGATAATACCTAAGTAACTAAGTAAAGAACGTATTCGGTTACTAACATGACTTCAGTTCACTGAGAGTAAGGAAACGAGTATTGCATAGCTATACACTTTCTGGAGAATATTGAAGGCTTATTTTAAAACGCAGTGCAGCTGCACAGCGAGCTCAGGGCAGAGCTGACTAGCGCGCTCATTGGCTGTGATGCGGGAACTGCACGAACCTATGGCGAAGCAGCTGAAGCGCGCAAACCAATCGTGGTGCTTCACGCCTCGCACGCGTTGAAACCCGCCAGAATGGGCGTGGCTTCTGGCTGTATAAGCAGGGCATTTCAGATTTAATCTCCTCGAACTCTCCACTTCGCTGATTCTCCTGCTGAAGCCTTCGCCGTCGACGAGCCCTTGCAGCGGCATGAGCGGCCTGTAGCTGAGCAGTTCAGCGGACGCCAGCCTCCTGCTCTACGCAGACTTGACGCCGCCTCTTCTGATTCGCAGTTCACCTGCGGCCATCCGGGGATAAGGGGCGCGCCACGATTTCATGAGTTCGTCATGAACCTCAGGAAAAAACGGCGCTGGCCGTTGACAAGGGGCCTGCTGGCGCCCCGGCGGTTCATGGGGAGCGGGAAACGGGGAGCTCGAGGGGTGGGGTCGCCCTCTGAGAAGAACGCTAGCGGTGAGCGCAGCATGGAGAGTGGCATACTGACACAGTAAGAGCAGTCGCCCTTAGTGAGTGCAGCTTCCACGTGGAGAAGTCCCAGGCATGAAACACACTCTGTGTCCATCCGTGTCACGCAGAGGGGTTCTGCATGAAGCGCAGTTCAGACGAGGCATTTGAAACAACGCCTTGAAATTTGCTCTTTTAAACAGTGTCAGAGCTTTTATTTGGAAAGGTTATAGGCTTTTTCAGTTAGATTCAGTTAGCGTTTGATTGTCTTTCAAAGTCTGTTTTAAGCGTGTCAAAGCTTCCTCGTCTTTCGTCACAATTAAAGCCACAATTAAATGTCTTCTAAAGCTTGCTCAATTCTAGATGGAGAATCAGGGCTGCAGGAATGACCAAAGCTCTTCAAGTAATCCTTCGCCATCTACTCGTGAGACAAAAGCAGAATGATGAGATCACCTGTGACAGATCAGCCGTAGTCTTTATTACATTTGGATGTGTGTGATGCTGTGATGGCTTTAGATGGGACACGTTGTGCACTTACTTTCCTAGCGATCCTGTCAGGTTTGGGTCTATCCCCTAGTTGTCTTCGTTGCTTTTGCTTCTGTTCTATGAGCTTACTCAATTTCAAATCCTCTTTTCTCATGTGGTCTATCTTCTCTGTAATGCAGTCTACCTCCTTTTTCCTGCACAAAAACAAAAAGAGGGTCAAACACTGTTGCTGTCTTCAGGTCCCAGACTTCTCACTGATTAGATGGAGAGTGCAAAGAAATCAAACCCATGGTTGTGCACAAGAAACTTACATCTTTTTCATTTCATCCTGATATTGCTGCTCCTTGAGATTGTCCTGTTCGTCAGAATCTTCATCTTCTTCTTCAGGTTCACAGACTTTTCTGAAGCGGATTACAGTAACAGAGATGGCTATGAATAATGTTATCAGAAGCAGTATCTTCACTGTGCATATGCAACATCTACATATGCAAAAATAGGAAAACATAAATTGTGCACATTGGCATGACATACTATTGTGCTGACCTTTCCATGTATTCAACTGAAGTCTTCGTCTTCCTCTGAGCCAGTGTGTGTGGATACAGGCCTATAAAACATCACATGTTAATATGGTTCTCATGAAGAAACTAACTTATGTTTACTTCATATTCAAGTGATATGTTTCAGATTGCTGGACTAGCTCACCTCTGGGCCGGGAAGAGCCGAAGACAATAGGAAGCTGGACAGACTGCGATTGGCTGGAGATCGTGGACTTTTCTCTCGGAATAATTCTGTTCTGGCGAATGAGCTCCTGTAGACGATACATAAGAATAAGTAAACGGTGCCACTTTAAAATACGGGTGCACTAATATGCATTAATTCATGCTTAACCAATGCACATATAATCATGTGTTAATGTACGACTCCTGAAGAACTAACCATTAATTAATGATTCCTGCATCAGTAACTAATAAAGATTCCAAATGATTAATAGATTAAGTAATATATGAATTGATATTAATTAAATGTGTCATTATGACCATTGCAAGCACTAATATACGAGTGCATATTAGTGCATCCGTATTGTAAAGTGTTACCAAGAAAACACCTTAATACAATGCTCAACATATGAACGCAGGCTTATGTTAATAATGACTGATGATGGTTCAAAAAACACATTCAATACTATGATAGTCTTATTACCCTCACTGTCATTATGCCTTCTGTGCTTCTCTGAGCCGGTGGTTGTGGACTCAGTCTCGGCATGTCTGAAGTAGTGCTGCAGTTATCGATTCTTTTTGTAATCGATTAATCTAGCACTTAATCGATCGATTAATCGGAAACAATTTTTTTGTGTGTTTTTAAACAACCAAAACAAATAATGCATAACAAAAATGATGTGGCTGTAAAATGATCAAGCATTTGGCTTTTATTTCTCGCAAAAAAACAGGTATTTATTCCAACTCCAACATTTGGCTCCAAAACTAAGCCTATTTATTGCAATTTTTCAACAATTATATAACAATACAGTTAAGCCAACTTACTGTAAAACATGTATAACATGTAAAACTATGAATACAAACTCCCCAAAAGTACGAGTGGATTTGGAGAAGCAGGCTGGGGAGTTTCATTTTTTGTTGTTGTCTGTAACTATTTGGCAGACGTGACATACAAACAAGGTTTCGCAAAGACTGCAATACAATATTTGTTCCTCCATCACGTCCCGGTGTATACAGTGAATGCATGCTGAAATGATTGTTGCGTGGCTACATAAAAGTTTAAGCATATGTGATGCATTGCCGCAATTGGTCTGACTGGCGCGTGAGAGAGACAAGGGTGTGTGTGTGTGTGTGTGTGTGTGTGTGTGTGTGTGTGTGTGTGTGAGTGAAGGGGTTCTTTTTTTAGGCTATAGCCTACTCTCTTGCAATTGAACGTGAATACGTTTACTACTTAAAAACATCAAAGCTAAACATCATATCTATTCAAACCGCATCACGACATCGCTACAAATACAGTATGGGATTAAAATCAGCAAACATCAATGTATAGGCCTAGGCTACGTTACCTTGTTTCAGCGACGCTTGGTGAAACAGCATGGAGTGGATGTTTTCGTTTCAGATGCTGAATCATTGAAGTCGAACTGTTGTGGTATGCCAGGTCTGCTTTGCAGTAGACACATTGCACCTTGTTGTCCTTTTTAAGTTTGTAAGTTTGACATCTTTACTCTCTGCATCGCGCCAACTAAATTAAAAATGTATCACGCACTATGGTGTGATCCCTGCGCGTATAGCGCGCGTCATAGGAATTTAACGAGGATTCGAGGCAGAGTTTTTTGCCTCTAGGAATTTTTTAATCGAGTTAATCGAGTAACTCGATGAATCGTTTCAGCCCTAGTCTGAAGCACACACAGGTTGTGCAGTCTGAGGCCCAAACTTGTGAAATGTATTGCTATTCATTCTCTGATCTAAAATAGTACGTTGGTCCAAAATCCTACTAGTCAAATTGTATGATCTGAAACCATACACAGATCAGAAAGCTGTAATGTGCAATATAACTGTACTTGTACACAGATCTGGAAACAGACACAGATCCAAACGGATATAAAATTGCACAATGAACAAAAAGCATACACTGAATAAAAATGCAGCTAATCAAAATAAAATCCTGATGGGGAATCGCACACTTAGCTGATTAAAAACTGCACACTGATCAAAAGCTGTAGACCGATGCAAAAATCGTATATCCACACATATATTGGGCAACTAGTCAAAGGTGAGTTTTCAGTGAGAACAGTGAAGCCTCCAGTGACGCGTCGAGTAGAATGTATAAATATAATAAGTAGTTATTTTATCAAAATAAAATACAAAATACATGTCTCACACCAGTGGGGTGATATCAAGCAAATTGGCCCATCGGGTAAAATGGGCCATTTAACCTTTATACTCTGGCTCCTGCGTCTTCCGTCGACACTGGCCGAGTTCCCTAAACTCTAACTTACTTACTTGGTTCCCTAGTCTAACCTGTTGCGCAACAGAAAATAACAGACAGACTCCAGCAAATGTCCTTTAAATGCTTTAATCACGGCCAGGAGAGTTCTCGAGCAGTTCTCAGAGAATCTCCCTAGAAGAAGCAAGGCCGGTGGATCTCAGACAAATCCCATTGAGAATCCCACCAGTCAACACAAATACAACAGTTTTTATAATATGACATGATACATTATCACATGCTTTCAAACCCAGACATCTCATAACAGAATCATCATATCACGCTCTCCATCATCACGATTGGTTACATTGTCAAAGCAAGTCCCCCCTTTCATTACCTTCTGTTATTAACATCAGCAAAGATATCCTGTATCATCAAAAACGTTGTCAAGGGTAAATATTTTAATTAGTGGTGGGCCGTTATCGGCGTTAACGTGCTGCGTTAACGTGAGACTCTTATCGGGCGATAAAAAAAATATCGCCGTTAATCTATTCTCAAAGTTGGGTTGGGAGCTGGTCTATACTACGCAAGCTATGATGACTTTCACCTTGATATATTAGCGCTAGGGATGTAACGATTCACTCGCAACCGGTTGAAAATCGATAAAATTGTGTGACAATTCAAGTCGGTTGAAATTTTAAACGAATCGCGATACACGTTTTAAACAGCAGGGCGCGTTTACTGAATAGCCTGCTGTGAAGTTGTGAACCTCGCTTTACAGGCACAATAGCAGCGAGCACACACTGGCGCGAAGCTAGCGAGTGTTTTCACTTCATTCATGGAACTTGAGCTTGTGTGAGCACTCAACTTCCACAGGAATGAACTGAAAACGCTCGGTTTGCTCCGCTCGCGCCGCGCCAGTGTGTGTCATAGACTGGTGTGCTCGCGCCGTCAAACACATGGCGATGGCAAGCGTAGATGTTGACGTTGACTCATTCAAATCGGAGGTGTGGCGGCATTTTGACTTTCCGTAGACTAATAATAATCACCACCGTGAGAAGCACCAGTCTCACCAGTCCGTTTTCATGTAAAAGTCATTAATATGACAAGTGCGAGAGCCACGGAGATCACAAGATGCATCAGTGTTTCCGTGGCAACCAGAAATCTGGTTTATCTCTTTCTCAATGTTCTGTTTTTTTTAACTCTTACTAGTGTAATGATACAAATTATAACAAAATTAGAATCTTGCCTTTTATTACAATGTAAAACCCCTGTCAATGTGGTAGGCCCTACTAATTTTACACAGTCTTTTACATAGCGAAGGTACCAGTGTCCAGCCTATTGACCAGACAGACAGAAAGACTGAGTTCAAACAACCTTGAAGGGAATTTTTTTAAGCCCCGTTGCCCCCGGTACCGGGGGCGTCCGTTGTGTAGTTTTATTATTTGACAAATATATTTAAAAAAAAAAAAAATGTGCAGCATTTTGTTTAAAAAATAAAAAATAGGACACTTTTTTCATTTATAATTTGTCTTAAATCTCATTTGTTAAAAAAATCGTGAGAAAATCGTATCGTGAAACCAGTATCGTGAATCGTATCGCATTGTGAGATGAGTGAATCGTTACATCCCTAATTAGCGCGGATGTATACTTAGCCGAATTGCACTGTAAGGGGGCGAGAATGACTCTTCGAACCTGTGTGTGTATGCCTACTGTGAAATTACCACATCAAACGTGACGTGCTAACATGGATGTAGCTATGAAGCCGCCGGGTTTGCTTCAGGGAAAATTTATTTTTAAGAAGCTTCCCAGTGGAAACCTCGACAAGACTAAAGTTGTTTGCACCTTGTGCAATGCGGAATTAGTTTACTGTAGAAGTTCTTCCAGTCTCAAGTACCACCTAAACGCGAAGCATCCCTTAGCTAATGCGGTAGATGCCGGGCCAAGCACTGATGTAACGCGGGGAAGAGTCGTCGTCGTCAAACTACTTTGTTTGAGTGCAACCAAGGCAAGCCCGTCAGCACAGCTCTATCAGTCAAGCTAACTAATCTCCTCGCCCAGTGGATTGCCACCAGTTGGCGGCCCATGAGCGTGGTTGAAGATGATGGGCTCGAGCTTGTTCTCCAGGGGGCCACAGGTGACCCATCTTACAAACTACCTGCGAGGCGAACTATCATGAGGAGAATACATGACCAGCACGCCGCAGAGAAGCCGCAAAGGATGAGAAGATGGTAGAGGCGACGTGTGTGGCACTGACTGGGGACCATTGGACATCTGTCAACAACGATAATTACCTCTGCGTTACTGTACACCTCATCGATGCCAGCTGGGAACTTCACTCCTTCGCTTTAGGTAGGCTACGTTATGTAATTTTAAATTACATTATTTAATTTAATTACTTAGCCTATTAATTACCACGACACCACGAATTACCACCACATTATGTTCGCTTCTTGATGATTGCTAGTTGTTTACTAGTAGTGAACTTATTCTGATCTACTTTGTCTGTCCGTTAGGTGTGATGAAAACAGAGACGCCTCACTTTGCAGAAGCGTGTGCCAGGCAGTTTCTCGACGTCGCTAATCAGTGGGGGATAGCTGACAAAATCAGCACTATTGGAACAGACAGCGCTCCTAATATGGTGGCAGCAGGGAGGATACTGCCATTCGAGCTTTTGCCCTGTGTTGCGCATGTTGTACAGAGAGCTATTGTAATGTCACTTCGGGAAGGTGGTTTTGATGGTGCACTGGCCAAGTGCCGTAAAGTGGTCGGACATTTCAAACACAGTCCGGCCAACTCTGACGAGCTGAATGTCCAGCAAGCCTCCCTTGGACAAGTTCAGGAGCCACTCGTGCAAGATGTTCCAACACGAGATGATCAAGCGCGTGATGCGCAACAGAGACGCACTGCACACAACACTGTCTCAGCAGAAGCACAATCTGGCCCTCCCAACAAATGCTGAATATGAGAAGTTGGCAGAGCTAGAGAAACTGCTGGAGCCATGCAGGTGTGGTCTACAAAGATAGTCTGTGTGTGTGTGTCTGTCTGTCTGTCTCTCTGTGTGTGTGTGTCTGTCTGTCTGTCTCTCTCTGTGTGTCTCTGTCTGTCTGTCTGTCTCTCTGTGTGTGTGTGTCTGTCTGTCTGTCTGTCTGTCTCTGTGTGTTTGTGTCTGTCTCTGTCTGTCTCTCTGTGTGTCTCTGTCTGTCTGTCTGTCTCTCTGTGTGTGTGTGTCTGTCTCTGTTTGTGTGTCTGTGTGTGTGTAGGTACATCACTGAGCTCCTTGGTGGGGATAAGTATGTATCCTGCCCTGTGCCACCTCCAGCACGCGATGAAGATCTCAGATGATGATCCTGCCTATATTGAGCGATTTCAAGGCTGCCTTCACCAAGGACCTCAACCTGCGGAGTGAGAAATTAAACCTGGAATGGCTTAAGGTATGTCAGACTGACCAGAAGATAACGGCATTGTTTGACCATTATAGACTGTTAAGCCAGTAGATCGGCCAATGAATAGATGAATGAGTCATGAAGAAATATGGAGGTTGGATTTGGAAAGTGAAATTTTCATCAATCAATAATTATTATTTTTTATTCATCAAAGGTGGCGACTGCTCTAGATCCACGATTCAAGGACCTCAATTGTGGAAAAAGCTAAGTGAGTTGGTGAAGGGAGAAGAACCTGCTCTGCAGCCACTCGGGAGGAGAACCCTGAGCCACCCAAGAAGAAAACAGCCCTGTTACTGATGGGATCAGACTCAGGATCAGATGAGGAGATGCCAGAACACAATACTGTGGAGAGGTACAAGGTAGAGCCCAGTGCCAGTCTAGATCAGTGTCCACTGAAGTGGTGGTCGGAGCACTCTGCTGTCTATGGTAAGATGGCCAACATTGCCCGTAAATACTTGGGGACTCCTGCCACAACCATGGACGCGGGAAGTAGGGGTGCTGGGGGTGCTGCAGAACCCCCTGTTGGCAAACTGATGACAATAAAATGATAGCTTATAAATATATCTCTGGTTGTCGTTTCTGTTCCACAACATTTTGTATGTCATGTTTGGGGTGTGGGATGAAGAGAGGATATTTTTAGTAATTATTTAATTAAAAATTATTTAATTTATCTTCAGTGTGTAGTATTAGCCAATCAGGTGTCTTCTGTCTTGACGCGAATCACGCGATTACGATTCAGCCGACGCAGCACAAAAAAACACAAAAAAAACCTAGTCTAAAAAACTGCTGCTGGTGATATAAGTCTATATCAATATCAGCGCTATAGCAATATAATTAGTTAGCTCATGACAGAGTTTATCAGGCTAACTCCAGAGCGCAAATCAACCTTTGGTGTACCAAAATCATCGTAAGGTAGAGACACGGTGTCTTACATCTCTGCGTCTTTTTCCTGCCGCCGTGCAGGCCCAGATGGTAGCCTATATGATTGTGATTAGCATGCCTATTATAAAGAAACGAACCTTTTACTATGTCCATTGATTTTGATTAATATGTGCGAGGGAGAGAGAGAGAGAGCAAGACAGCGCTTGTGTTGTGTGAAGACGTGAGAGTGTGCGCGCGCGGCCGGGGCGCTCTCTCTCTCTCTCTCTCTCTCTCTCTCTCTCTCTCTCTCTCTCTCTCTCTCTCTCTCTGTCTCTCTCTCTCTCTCCCTCTCTCTCTCTCTCCCCTCTCTCTCTCTCTCTCTCTCTCTCTCTCTCTCTCTCTCCCTGTCTCTCTCTCTCTCTCTCTCTCTCTCTCTCTCTCTCTCTCTCTCTCTCTCCTGTCTCTCTCTCTCTCTCTCTCTCTCTCTCTCCTCTCTCTCTCTCTCTCTCTCTCTCTCTCTCTCTCTGCTCGTTTGCGCCCTGTCAAAGCATCACTCACCGATCAAAAAAGGCTTTGGCGGCCGCCAAAAAGCGGACGATCCGACGGGTTTTAGAAGATTAAATACAACCCGAAACTAAAAAAACAGACCCGGCCTCTATTTGAGACCGGCCTTTATTTACGTAAACCTGTCGCCAGATGAGGCGTGTAAAAGAGACAGGCGTCTATTTGGGACTCAGCTATTATTTGAAGTTTTACGGTATAAAGATCGTTGCCGTGCTTGGATCACTCCCTTACTCCTCCTATAGTTCCTATGGCCACTTGGCCTGCGTGAATGCAAATGAAAAAAAAGGTTTTGAGGGAGAGTAGTAATAATTCGTTGCATTTATATAGCGCTTTTCTAGGTACTAGTAATTAATAGATCTGTTTAGAAGTGGACTTTTCCTATAACCACGTTCCTGTAATTGCGTGGTCGACCCCCCGCACGCACGCACCCCCATCCCCCCCCCCCCCCACCGCACGTTCAGTTAAAAATTCATGTTTAACTGAATAAACAGTTAGTAAACACGTCTGATTGAACATGATTTATTTTCATCACCAATTATCATAGTAGAACAGCTTTCTCAAGCAGTTTGTGATGCATTTTGGAAACAAGAGATGAGCCCCTGGTCTAATGCGCCACCTGGCTTGAGAAACCCGTTCTCAAAGAATTACTTTTAGTCATTATTTGGGTAGCACACATATTCTGAATGCCTTCGACAGAATTCAAATGAGCCATTTTAATCTAGATTAATTCCAAGATTATAGTGAGATTAATCTAGAATAAAAAAATTAATCTATGCCCACCTCTATCATTTCACAATATAACGGTTAGTCCAAATATATAGTCCTTTTACCAAAAGTTATATTAATGTTTAAGAGGTTAGACATCATCTGATGGCTACATCCTAGAGAAAAAGGAAGTTAGCTCAATCTAGATTTATTGTTAGTATCAGGAATGGAAGTTTTAGTCATCTTCAGACATAGGACCAAAGGAAGTGTTAGATCTCATCACGAGATGTTAGTATAATTCATATCTTTGTGGTTAGATGTAAAAAACATGGTTAATTTATTATTCAGTTTAAAATCTCCACCACACTGTTTCAAATCCTGTAAAAAAAAATATTTATTTATTTCAACTTATTTTTTTGTGTAGAGATAACTAGATTGTCCAGACAACAATAAATCTTACGTTTTCTTGTCCTCAACTAGACTGAAAGTTGAATGAACAAGTAAAATTGTTATTTTAACTCAAAAATGTATGTTTAAAAAACTGCACTTTTCTGTTGAATTAAGAAGTATAATTGTTATTTTAACTTATAAATGTAAGTTGAAACAACTGCACTAAATTTTCTGCAGGTTTTACTTTGTGGTGGCAAACAATTTTACATCCCTGAATAAGAGACAAACATGATCAATTGTCTTTAAAGATGATTTATTCCCTTGCAAGGAAAGGTCAACATCAACATTAAACAACTGTTCAAAGTATTATAATACATCCTGGTAGTTTAATAAAGCTTAATAGTTGCATTTTTGTCACTTTGTCATAAATATGTACTATGAACTTTAAGGCAGTTTCCACATTATTTTAATGTCATGAAACAGTTTAACAAAAAACATAATTCTCTGGTATATTCTTAAAGTCTTATATACAAGATATGCTGTGATAGTTTTATTGCTAAAATAATATAAAACAAATTCACCAAATACAAATTGATATTCTCTCAAAACATTTAACTGATTGACAAAAAAAACTGCATAGAAATATAACATGACATTAAACATGACTGCTTTAAAAAGGCACTATAATTTTTCTTAAAAATCCTCTTGCAATATGATTTACCTTCAAGTACATCCGACATCACTGTATTTAAACTTCATTCACTCCTGAACTTCAGCAGCAATTCTGTACAACGACACACTACACATCTATGAAACTACAGAGTTTTCCACACATTCTGATTATACAGATCTCGATTTAAAACACTTGTACGTCAGTCAGTTATACATGTATTTCAGTACCAACGTGAGAATTGCAGACAAATATAATATAAACACAAGCTGTTGCATGTAAAACGGCTCTAGTTATTCATGAAACAGCAACTGATGTCATTCCCTATCAGAAAAATGTTTAAAAAGCTAGTTTATTATAATTTTTTACAAGGCTTTGTGGTATGTATAAATGAATACAAAATGTATAAAATAGCAATGCCCATGTGACATTATAAAAGGGGCTGTTTTTACAATGTGCCAAGCTATAAAAACATGTACATTCAGGTAAAATAGTGCACAGTTGGAGTAAATCATGAACCTGATCAAGTCATTTACCCAAGAGACCCGTTTACCACAGTAATGGACATATTACAGATTCAGAACAGAGCTACACATATGCAGTCTTTAATATTAACTGAAACTAACCATATTATGATCAAAAATAAGTTATTTTATGTTCAGACAATAGATCAGATCTATGCACATTATTAAAGCTTATATTATACAGCTTTATAATAATATCTGTGACTGTTACCGGTTTATACCCAGATAGCATGGTGACATTGATACAATGTTGATTTCTGATCCAAACCATCATTTTGGTTGAGATTGACATTTCAATGTTTAAAGTGCGCTGGATCAGCATTGAAATTTTGATTTTAAAAACGCCAACAGCACACATGGCTGGAGACAGTGACATTGAACTAACAGTGATTTGTAGTGGATGAGCACAAGATCATTCAGGCATGTATATCTCTGCAGAACACTAGTGGGTGTTTCTCGATCAGTGGGGCGTTTTCACACCGCAATGGACATTTCAACCGCTTTACCCGATTTGCTGTAATCCACTGTGGGCTTGGTTTAGGGGTGGGCCTTCATGATTTTACCAAGTCTGTTGAAAAACATTTATTGTAGTTTGAAATTGGCCACTGATTGGTAAACGCCCATTTTGGTTTTGCATGTGCACTTCTCAGTAGTCTAATGCGTCCTCATTAGAGAGAAAACACAGGTGTATCCTATACACACCTCTTGTGTGTTGAAGCACCGGACATACTTACACGACTTCTCTAGCACAGTTTCAAACAATGGAGCATCTACCTTATTTCTCTGTTCCTTTGTTTTGTGTGCTTATTTGCGTTGTTGCTCACTGTAATTAGATACATTAAAAAGTTATTAAACTGTTTGAATAAAGCATCTATTTTTCTACATGCTTAAAAGATGCATCTTGCTTTAGTGAAGTTTATTAGGAATTTCCTGAATAAAGTTCTAACCTCATTTAACAGATTTCTTGAAGTGCAGGAGACATGAACATGAGCAAGAATGTTAACATAGGCCATGTCTTCATCCGTCAGTGCTTCATGCACAGCTCCTTTAGTAGGAGTGAAGGCAGATCGATGAAAAACAAGTAGTTTGACAGAAAATGAAGTGAGATGTAGTGAATGGCTATAGCTCAGAGGTGTTTGTTCCTCTTCATGAAGAGTTTAGCTCCAGCACCAGGAAGTGTTCATTGATTAGATGACCTTGATTATCTCCCTCAGGTGTGTTTAATTAGGGCTGGAGATAAAATCCGACACCCCTGCTTTCTTTTGATATTGAAGCATTCATAGAAATAAATAAATTAAATAAACAGAATTTACGATACTATAATCAAAGTTAGAATATTTTGTGTTCAGAAACTTAAAAAAAAAAAGTGAATCATATTGTGTTTAGTATATTAACATTCTTGAATGTGACTGTATGTATGACAACTGAATTGACTCGTTCTTGAGTAACATCATGCTTTCTTCTTCAGATTTCAGAGAACCCAAAGGAAAATAGGCAGAATCAGATGCAAGACAGATTTATATAAACCTGAACCGCTGGACCACCTGTAGTTATGACATCAGACTTCTGAAGCCAAATTTATTTTTAAAGGTTGAAATGCTTTTGTCCTATTTCTCCCCCTTTCTTTTTTAACCAATAATCTTTTAATATATTTTTGTCATTGATTGATTGAATAAAATAAATTGACTCAACTGCTGGAAAGGTGTCATTTATATTTTAAAAGGTTTTCGCCAAATTTTGAAATGGTCAGGAATTTGTTGACACACCATTGAAGTGTAGTTGAAATGTTGATGTTGTTTCAACGTTAACTTGGTACATCGGATGGCAACATTGTTTGACATTCCTTTTCAGTTGTATTTTACATAGTGTAACGTTGATTCAACAATATTACCATTGATTATTTTTTGTTAATTTCAATATTGATTCAGCATCAGTGATGTAGAATCAATCATAGTGTAATGTTGATTCAGTAGCATTACCATTGCTTTTTTGTTCAACATAGTTTCTACATTAACTGAGTGTGCAAAAGTGACGTTGAAACAACATCACTTTCTAACGTCATTTCACTGTACTGACCACTGATCTATATAGAATGACATTATATAGATCAGTGGTACTGACTCAACATGGTTTCAATGGTTAGGCTACATGCTATCTGGGTAGTCTTTCCTGTCGACGTTGACACTCATGACGTGGAGCAAATAAAAGCGAAACACTGAGAAGTTTGTTTTGTCTTATTGGTTTTGTTATGTATTAACATCACAATTAATGAACATTAAACCAACATTTCCTGAAAGCTTCTTACACGACTCGGGCATGAGGTTTGCGGTAACAACAATAACAGTGACGCTATTTCTGGGAAGGGAATTTATGGAAGGGACGTGGTGTAACCTACAGAATTCATAAATATGACACTTTGTAAGTTCTATAACCATAAGGCATAATAATAACTATTCTAAATAGCAGTAAGTTACGAACCATGTCTCAGTGCAGCGCCTGATAGTAATGGGAAGTTCGGATCTTTTATTGACTCGGATCTTTGAATCTCGTTCATCGAATCTTTTTCGAGTCATTTCGTTCATTTCAGCAGAATATAATTGTTACATGATGAAATAGCCAAATTCACAAACTCTTAAAATGTTTATCACACTTTAAAACAAGAAAATAAATTGCAATGCAAGGACAAGGCTAAATTATGAGAAACAGAAATGATTCATTCATTGCTTATCTGGGTCTTTGCTTTCCTGCGGCGATTATACTGAATAACACACACACACTGGTTATATTTCAAATATTTTCAGCAGAATGCTCACATTATAGCAAGCGATACAGTAGTGCTGTGGAAGGAGTTCTGACGTCAACATCCAGCCAACCAATCATCGGCCTGCGTTTCAAAATGAAATGCGTTTGATCGTTTGTTTGAAGATTCATAATCAATTATAAAAAAACTAAATCAACTTTTCCCCTCACAATTCTGCTCTAATGAGGTTTTTATTCAGCTCTTTTTAAAATTAAATTGTAGTGTAAAAGGCATTGCTTTTGTTGCATTTCTATATTTCTCTGTTGCATTACATATTATGAATATATTTCACTTGTTCAAGAAATTAATTGGATGATTTCTGCATTGATCAGGGGCTCGTGGAAACGTTTAGAGAAAAGCAGTGTAAAAAATAAATAAATAATAAAATAAAATAAAAATAACTTTATTAAAATAAATAAATAGATCAAAACAAATAAATACAATTTTAATGACATAGTAAATAAATACTTTTTTCTTAAAACGTGATTTAAATAAAGGACTAAAAATCGATTTAAATAAATAGAAATAAAAATGCAGTGTAAAATATAAAAGTAAATAAAAATAAATTTAAACTAAATAAATACATTGAATGAAAATAAATGGGTGAAATTTGATTTTAAATAATAAATTAATAAATTTTATTAAATAATTAACAACCAATAAATACACGAATAGAAAAAATACTAGAAAAAACGCAATGATGAAATGTAATTGAAACAAAATCTTTTACACATTTATAATATTAATTTTTAACAGCATTAATTTGGTCTTTATACATGAAAATATATCATTAAACTTTAGGATGTTGAGGATTTGAAAACCCGCTGCACTAGTGGACAGATACTGCGCATGTCCAGTAGAGGGCGCCACACGCGCAGCTTTTGTGGTGACACGTGACGACGTGAGGAACGTACGTATGGCGGAAGTGACGATAGAGGCGCGTAAAGTTTAAATTTGCTCCAGTTGACGACGAGGGACGTGAGCCTGAACTTGGTTAGTACAATAGTTTGGTGTTAGTTATAGATTTTAAATACTGTAGGACCAACGGTGTGAAAAAGAGGGTAACTATAATTCTGTGTCTTTGAATTGTTTATAATGTGCCAGTGATCGTTATTGTTCGTGAGAGGATCTGTCGACGCTTCTGCTGTAAACATCGTCTAACTGACTGGATATATGTGGTTTATTAATGTAGTTTCTTCTTTTGGAGCAGCAGGAATGAGTGAAAACACGTTCCCGGTGTATAAGGTGGATGTTATTGTGCAGTTTTACCGAACCGAAGTTTTGACTGGACAAGAGGCGAAACACTTCACCAAGAATGACATCACTCCCAACCCAAAGGTGGACATATATAACGTTATACGGCTATACTTGATCTAAGTAACGTTGTTCCAGTGTAAATCACTGTTTTCTATGTGAATATATAGTAAAGTGTAATTTATTCCTGTGATCAAAACTGAATTTTCAGCATCATTACTCCAGTCTTCAGTGTCACATGATCCTTCAGAAATCAGTATAATATGATGATTTGATGATCAATAAACATTTATGATGTGAAAACCTTCATACATTTTATTTTTCAGGATTCTTTGATGAATAGAAAGTTTAAAAGAACAGCATTTATTTGAAATCTAATCTTTTGTTAAGTTATAAATGTCTTTACTGTCACACTTGATTGATTTAATGCGTCCTTGATGAATAAAAATATTAATTTCTATCAAGAAAAAAATACTTCCCTACCAGGGTACATGATGAGGAAAAGTTGTTATCTGGCAAACATTTAAAGTCCTCCTGTTGTCAATAATTGTATCCCTTAAAACTCATCTTTGATCACCAAAATTACATATTAATTTTTTTTTCTGTATGCCTTAAAATATCTTGAATGTAACTCGACACCCATGCCTCATTTAGTATGCGCGGTTCTATGAATATGCAAATGAGCCCCGCCTCCACTCACTCAGAGATCCACTCGTTGACGATCACACGTTGATCTGATTGGTTACAAGGTAGTTTGTGACGTCAGAAACACCAGCGATTTCAAACCGTGTTTTTGAGACTGTCTTTGGTTCACTGCAGTTTTAAGCAGAAAATACTCAGCAATGCTGTCGACTTATGAATTTACACATGGTTTGTCTTAAAGCATATTAAAAACAACACATAAACAACGTTAAAAGCTGGATTTTCAAATCTGTTTGTTTTTCAGGCCGAATCCATTCAAAGACTCTACATGAGAGTTTTGCAGCTGCTGTTTCGGTTCAGACCCGAGTGCCATTACACAGTGAGTGTGGGGTTCATATGCATTATCAGATCAGATCTGAGTCTTGATGTTTAATGCTCCTGTTTTCCACAGGTGCCGTTGTCTGAAAACGTCCAGTTCCCAATGCTGTACGAGTGGGTTTCCCCAGTCATGAGTGTTTACATGCGCATGTGAGTGAGAAGACTGTGTTATTCAGCATCTCTTCTGAAAGATCTGATGTTTACTTCAGCTCTAATCTACGTTTCTTTTAGGTGCCAGTTCTTACCGCTTTGTCATGTATATGATTTTTCCCTGAATGACTTGCTCAACCCCAGTAAGTGTCTTGATTTCTCTCTCAGACCTAAACCGTGAGAATTAATTCTGCTGAATGACAAACATCATTCGAGTCCTTTTATGTTATTATGAGAAGTTTTAAAATAATTTCAGTTCATTATGAAACTGGCGGCCCAGATTAGACTCTGGCTGTTCTGTCAGCTGACCTGAAACACTCACACTGAACCGGCTCTTACTGTTCTGCCCTCATACAGTTTCATGCTTTTGTTGCATAAAGTGTAAAGCTGATATGAAACGGTCATGCTGAGCTGATTTCTTTCCTCACCACTTTTGACAGAGTTGAAGCGAACGATCACTATTCTGAGCTCAATCCAAAACTTCCTCCACTTCCGGAAGCAGAGGCTGGAAACCACGGCCGCCCACCAGCAAAGTTTTGTAAGTTGCCGTTTTTCTTTAACGTTTGAAAGGAATGTTTATGTCGTATTTTTGATGTCCACAAATTCCTAATTAATTCAGTTGAAAATGCGTAACGTGTTACAATCATCTTAGAGAATTGTAGTTTTAGTTGTGCTAAACCTCTGGCTTTATATCACGTTGAGATTTGAGGATCTACAGTGATGAACCTTGATGCTGGACTGCTAATCCCTTTCGTAATGACATGTGACGCGGGATCAAGCTGTTCCTCCTGTTGAATAAAGTGTGGTATAAACGAGTGTCTCGTCCTCCTATAATCCTGCTTTCTCTGTGTGTGTGAAGTGGAGCAGGACGACGCCACCAGCGCTCGCTTCACACTCTCTCACACACACGATGGTTTTGGACATTCTTTCTTTAAACTTTATTGATTTACACAAGGGGAGTTTAAATCTCCGTCCTGAAGGAAGTAGTTGAAGTTCACTACATAATGGGTGAGTGACATCAGAAAGGACTAACTGGCCCTTCCTAATCATCCTATGCTCATAAATTTGTGTGATAGTCCTTAAGTCAATCCCAACTATCTTGTTACACATTGTAACTATGCTTGTCAACTTCCTCCTATTCTTAACATTAAGATTACCATACCAACAAATAATAGAAAAACTTAAAACAGCCTCGATAAAACAGGTATAAAACATTTTCATAAAAGACACATCCATGTTAAAGGTTCGAAGTTTCCTTAGAAAATACGTACGCTGAAGAGCCTTTCCTTTAATGATATCAGTGTTTGCCTCAAATTGTAGTTTGTCATCAATTACAGTCCCTAAATATTTATACTGTGTAACCACTTCTACCTGATGTCCCTTTATGACAGAAGGCAACCCAGGTACAGAGTTCTTCTTACGGAAATCAATGAACATCTCTTTTGTCTTTGAAGCATTAATATTTAGAAATGAAGCATCGCACCATTGGATAAAATGATCTGTCACTGGACCAAAGTCTGATTCAAACTCATTAAGAAGCGACACAATCACAGAATCATCCGCAAATTTGACAATGTGTGACAATTTTTACTGTGTGATCAATATAAGCAGCGGTTCATACGCTCATTATCTCCAATTTATGACCAGAAATGGATAAATAAGTCTGCTGATTAAAACAGAACCAGTGTAGGAGAATATAGTTATTATGCACAAACAGCGGGAAACTCTGTGTATTCGTGCAGTGTGCGCATGTCAAACAATATATCCCGATTTGAAGCTTGACATATAAAAGCGTTCATGTAAACACTGCGTTCAGATTCATCAATCGTAATGAACTCAGTCCGACTGAAACAAAGTTGTGCATGTAAACGCAGCCCGTGTGGTTTAAGGTGTTCTGTTTGTCAACAGCGGTGTGATATGGACAGACTCCAGGTGTACACAAGACAAATAAAGGAAGCTGAGAAAAAGATTGAGAAACTGACGTAAGTGCAGTGTTTTTTATTTAAACGTCCATTACTAAAGATGCTTCTTTCTGAGCGTATCAATCCTCCCTTCACAGAACCATTCCTCCGGAGCAGCAAGCGGAGGCTAAAGAGCTAGCGTCTGCCCTGGCAGAGCTCACCGCTAACACACAGCGGGAATACCAGGATGTGGTGAGACCTCAATGACTTCAGTTTACTAATAAAATATATCCTAAGGGTGTTTACACACACACACACACACACACACACACACACACACACTGCTCGTCTGGAGTGTTCGTCTCAGAACCTGCTGTGTTTTCTCCTTTGCTTCAGTTCATTTAGGCTTATGAACACCGCAATCGCTCTTGGTTCTTAATGCTGGGCGGTATGACACAAAATCCATATTACGGTATTTTTCTAAATTATACCGGTTTCACGGTATATGACGGTGTTATTATTTTTACAAGCATGACTGGGTGTTAACCACGTTTTCTACTATTGAGAGAGGAAATACTGCAGTAGATTGTAGGGGTGTAAATCGGAGCCTACATGACGATACGATACCGATTTCTTAAGCCAACGATTCGATTATTTTCGATACTTCAGAATTCCCCGCGATACGATTTAATACTTGATATTTTTATATGATATCTATTAAGTTTCAAATAAATCAACAAAAATGTTTATAATTTGCCTTTTATTGAGAATACAGGAACAGTATTCTATTCACATAATGTGTATGTTGTGCTCAATGCACTGCAAATAGAACAGCAAATATAACAGTTACTGCATACAGTTCAAAACTTGATTCTATCGAATCCTGGTGCGTTTCCGTGCATCTTACTTCATCGCAAACGTGCACGACGCATGATAGAAAACAGAACACGGGTCAATATATTGTGTTTTTTAATTTTTTTATTTGGTGCTATTATGCACAGCTGAGTGAACAACACCGGTTTACTGTGTGTCGCATTTGGCTTTTTGCTGATTGCAAACGCAGGAGACAGTGGATTTCCATTAATTTGTTGCCCTGATTCCATGCGCTATGTGTGTGCGAATACACTGCAGACTCACTCTTATCCAAGGTAAATTATCAACACTATCATCCCTTAGATGTGTTTTATTTAACTAAATGCATCATAATCTGCTAAAAAGCATGCGCAGGTCACTTACTTCCTGAACAAGTGCGCACCCGAGTCCGTGATGCATTCACGCCAGCCGCGGCACGGTTCGAGTGCAACCGAACTCAGCGCACCTCCTCCAGGCAGTCTCGGGTTTGGTACCCCAGTGCGCACCCGGGTCCGCATGACAGACAGCGTTTACATAATTAGCGATTTTTCATGCGAACCGTGCCCGTTCCGTTCCGAGTTGGTGTGAAAGCACCCTAGACTTTTCAAGTAAGCTGTTGAAGTAGCCTTTTGTACACGTTAGCGCCTGTTTGTTTACGTTAGTAACTGCTAGCTTGGAATTCGCCGACTAAGTGACTGAGGGTGCATTCACACTGGCAGTTTAGTTCGGTGACTAACTAACGTTAGCCCAGTGCATAACAACAATCGTTTGTACGCATATGAGCGGATGCTGAAAATAGACAGGCGGCAAAACAAACACATTAATCGATACTCTTGCGGACGCATCGATGCATCGAATCGTCGGCTGTATAATCGATGCATCGATACGAATCGATTAATATTTACACTCCTAGTAGATTGACTAGAATGCTCTTTTACTGTCATGAGTGAATATTGTAGAAAAATCCACACTAGTATTAATACAGGTTTGCAGTGTTTATGAAGAGCTCCAGCAGGAGGCGATCTAGGAGCGGCAGAAACAGCGGTTTCCACGGTAACAGCTGAACACAAACCAGTACATAAACGCTGCTTTAAAGAGAGAGAGTATAAAGACAGTAGAGCTGCATGATTAATCTTAAAACGATCTCGATTCAAACACCCATAGAGACGACTGTTAAAGCTGCAGTCTGTAACCTTTTTGTGTTCAGAATTTACTAAATGTATATAATGAGCGAGTACGTCATGAATGCCTTTTTTCAAACGTGTTTTTGTCTTATCCTGAGTCACTACGGTACGCCTGTAACAAGCGTTTCTACTGGGACTACTTTACACCGGCCGGCAGCGGAGGAGCACCGTCTGCGTGACTCGCCATAGACGTATACAGAGAGAAGTCGCTCCGGCAACAATGTTCATCCGCAAGACACATGCGGTTCTGTTTATTAACCACTAGAGCTGATTCATCCAATAATGAAATGAGTATTTGTATTTATTTATATAGCACATTTAAAAACTGCAAACAGGGCTGACCAAAGTGCTGAACAATACACAAGATAAAAAACAAGGACAAACCACACATTCATGACAGAAGCTCACAGTAAATTAAAAGCTTAAGCTAAAAAAGTAGGTTTTAACCCTCAGGGGTCTGAGGGGTTTTCTGACATGCTCTGACATTTGTGCTTTTTTCAGTTATTTATAAACATGTTAATGGCAAAGGTGTAAATTCACTCTATATAGCACAAACGGGGCTACCGTAATATGTGAGCAACATGTATGTACATGTTTGTATTTTTGAGAGAATATTGTTTATGCATGGTTATTGAAAAAACTAAAACTTAAAGTGTCTGAAATAAGGCCACAAAACACATACTAAATATGTGTCTACAACACTTTTGACTAATGGGCGTTGTTGCCTAGAGTTTTTGCTTCAAAATGATCTGAAAATCATCCTGCCTAATCATTTACACAAAACAATACATTGGTTTAAATTTTATAAGACACCTTTTGTTTGGAAAGGCAATATGTGTGGAGGCGTGTTCACACCTGAGAAGACAAAGGCCGGATAATGTGCCCTATAATGAGCTGCATATTAATTAGCCCTTTCACACAGGTGTGTCACAGGATCCCAAAGAACGCAAGGACAAAAGAAATTATCTATATATACATATTTTACAATTAGAAATTGTAACCAATTACAAATAGGTTACAATTACAACAACAATTACAATTTTAACAATATTTCAAGTGTATTTCTTTGTAAAAAGTATACATTTTATCATACGTGTTAAAAAAGGTAAGGATTCATTAGTTTGAATATTGGAACAAACACTATAATAACATCTTAGTTGATAATTCAATATACCTACTTTATTTTTGACAAAACATCATATAGTATATTTAACGAGCAGAAATTGGTGAACAAAAGCTTACCTATTTAATGTGACAGTAGTCTTTTTTTACAGTCAAAACTTTATAATCTATCCAAAACTAATCACAAAATCTTGTCTAAACATTCATATTTAGTCTGTAACATATTGTGTATGATATATTAGCATATACATGTTA
Source organism: Gila orcuttii (assembly GCA_026230005.1). Lineage (NCBI taxonomy): Eukaryota > Metazoa > Chordata > Actinopteri > Cypriniformes > Leuciscidae > Gila > Gila orcuttii. The sequence goes on along the minus strand of JAPDVR010000022.1, from coordinate 932,399 downwards.
ATTTGCAGTTTGTTGCTTATACAGACATTTTATTTCAACATATTTCAGTCTATTTTTACTCATCTTAGTAGGCTATAGCAATATAGTTTGGATGTGTTCATGTAAATTTAATAACATGTTTACTAATGTAGGTGCGAGAGTGAATGAACGGCACAGACATGCGCTGTATAACTGTAGTGAACAAAGCGCGCGCGCCTGTGCCGTTCATTCATCATATAGCCTACACACAGACACGCAATTCATATTTAAACAGTCTTTTTGCGGTTTACAGACACTATTCAATATCGTGATTAGAACAAAGCACTTAAGAATAAATGACTTACTATATCAGCTGGATCCGTTGCCCCTCCAAATGAAACTACCAGCACTTCTGGTACATTTTCCAGGGTTATTAGATAGTATTATTCCTCACAGGGTACGTTGGCATCAGAGTTTCCGCTAGAAAAAAATGGTGCCGGTCAAAGTGACCGGCAGAGGTTTCGTTTTACAGACATATTGATGATATGCCGGTCAAATATCGCCTGTTAATTAGTCAAGTTGAGGAAAACTGGAGGCAGGCTATGTAATTTAAAAAATGACATAATCAGGTCGTATAGAATGCAACATGTTTGCAGTGGCGGCTGGTGATAATTATTTTTTGGGGGGCGGGGCGAAAATAAATACAAATAAATTTCAGATAGCTGTTTGAGGTCTCTTACCCCCGTTATTGTCCACAAAACTTCAGTGCCGACACGTTTCTTCTGACAAGCGCGGGTGAAGCTCCGGGTGAAGCTCCGGGTGAAGCTCGTCCTCTGGCACTGGCTGCTGCCGGATTTGTAAATCGGGTTGGTCCGGTCCGAGATCCTTTATCCTTTTTTTTTTTTTCTTCCAGCGAACGCCTTGTGAAATTTTTTTTTGTAAATCAATGACGGGTTAAATGTGGTTTAACTGCTGCCATTATCTCTACGAAAGTGATCAGCCTAGCAAGGTTTTGTCGAAGTCGCCTGCGCACTCGCAGTAGTGGCCCAAGAGCGTAAAGTTGAATGACAGGTGACGAGAACCAATCAGATTGGATAAAATAACATGTATCAAATTCTGATTCGCCAGGGACGGCAGCGCCCTCTATTGACGAGCCGCCACTAGCCTAACTTTCAAATAGACAGAAAAAAACATGAGCGTCCGGTGGTGGTGGAGCTCTGGCTCTGGACATCCGAGGCTTCAGGCGTTCCTGATTCACCATCGTCCGTCGCGTCTGGCCCTTGAATAAAGCTTTTAAGGCTAGTCTGCCTGGGCCTGGCCATATTTGAAACGTCTCACTCAATCGTTTGTTGTTTAGGTCTATATTACAGCCGTTTTAGGCGTGCGCTTTATTTGAAATGCAGCATGCGATGTTGTTTAATAACTTTCAAATGGTAGAGCCTGTTCCTTTATAACATAGCAAAAGGTCGGTGTATTTTAGCTTTATACATTTTAGGCTTATTCTCAAATTCAGATTGTGTTAGGGGGGCGGGATTATTAGGCAATTTTAATCGGACAATTTGACCGGAGAGATTTAATTTTGTCGGACATTTAATTTTTTTCCCGGCCAATGTCCGGTAATTACCGGACAACGGAAACCCTGGTTGGCATGTTTGAATGGCTTGCCTTAGATCATTTGCGTTTGAATACCGCGCGCTCTCCGTGGGCGTGGCACATTAACGCCTAATGAGGTATAAATACTGACATCTCTCTCTTTTCATACAGATTACATAAACTGAGAATATTTGTTTTTTTTATATAAATTACTTCATTTAAAAGAAGAGAATTTCAGCTTCATAAAGATAAATCTCTCGTATCTCTGTGACAAGTATTGACAGAGTTACAGTTCACGTTTCAGAATGGACTTCACTGACGAGAGAAGGTAAAACGCGCATCATGTTTATTTTTCTTTATTTGACGAAAAGCGCAACACTTTGTTTTTATTGTGAGTACCCACAAAAAAATAGACAATTAACAGGATGTAATGATGTACAGCACCTATATGTAAGATCAAAATCAACAGAGTAATTTGAGTCTCTTTTGCACTGATAAGGAAAAAAGTGAGCTGGTATCGCCGGCGATACCACCGACCCCAGAGGGTTAAGAAAGGATTTCTAAACAGTTAAAGATTGAGCAGCTGTGATGTAAACCGGAAGGCTGTTCCACAGCGATCGCAGAGGCTCTGTCCCCTCTATTCTTCAACCGTGATCTGGGGACCGACAGAAGTCTCTGATCGCCAGACCTCAGGTTTCGTAAGGGATTGGTGCCAGGTTATTTACAGATTTGAAAACAAATAAAATAATTTTAAACTCGATTCTAAAATACACAGGTAGCCAATGCAGTGATTTTAAAATAGAAACATGATCGAACTTGCGTATAATAATTCTATAATAAGTGAAGTCTTTATCAATCATTCAAACCGATTCTGTGTCACCTGACTGGATCATGTGTGTTCAAGCATGTTCTGCCCTTCTGAGAGCGTATTCTGCACTGCTGGAGATACAAGAAGCTGGGAGAGGTCCCAAATTATCCTAGAGAATGCAGAAATGTTTCTTTTCTACAGAGAAATTTATTATTTTTGCAAAAATAAAAAAAAAATTGCTAAATAATGTTGAATTTGTTGACATGACCAGTTTGTTAAACTCATTTGACAAGTATAAGAAATAAACACAAAGGATTGTGCATTTTTCCCTTACTACTATTTTTTTAATAGTTGTTATAATAATTTTTATTGAATCGGAACTGGAAACTTTTACGATTCCCAACCCTATCCACCAACATGATGCTTGAAAACTGTTGTCACATGACAGTGTTTTACATGCCTTTTTTTTCATTGTCATATTAATTTTAAATGTTCTCTCTTTAGACTGCAATGAATGAAATGGTTGCACAGTGCAAGACGGAGATTGCTGAGATCTCACAGAAACTGGTATGTATCAGATCATTTGTTCATTTAATTTACCACACTTTTAGTTTGGATGAGGGTTAAAGTCACCATTTAATGGAAGTAGCGACTGATATATGTATCATATTACAGAAGAAAAGATCTGAGTAAAACAGATTGAGGAAGAAAAAAATAAAGGGCTGGTAATTGGTTTTGGTTGGATGGAGGCAGATCTTGATGCAACTTGGTTGATTGTATTGTAAGTGTGTTTCTATGGGCGCAGTTAGAGATGCACCGATTGATCGGCTGGTGACCGGGATCGGCCGATTTTCACGTGATCGGCGACCGGCCGGTCAGTCTGATATATTCCGATTTTATGCCGGTCAAATGCACTCGGGCGCCGCATAACTCCTGACACAAATTAAGACAAATACTGAAACTTAAGTCTTATATCTTTTTAATGATGTTTACCTGATTATTTTTGTGATTCGTTTAACATTTATGACCTAAAAAAAACTGTCAAATAGAAAATGTTTAGTTTACGCTGCGAACATAAAGCCCGCCTACTTTGATTTGATTGGTCATCTCAAATATTCTGACATTGACGAGCAGTGACAGACCAATGAGGCTCAGTGAACACACACACACACACCCTGTCTTCTGTTTGTTCTGACGTGATTGGCGCCGCTGTGGAAGAACGCGCTGATAACAAGACTGAAGCGAACACGAAGGCTTATCACATTTAAAGATTGAAAGGGAGAAAACAGGACAGAGTAACTCTCTCTGATATCTGATAACTCTGATATCGCTCATATAATTTTTTTTTGACGACGTAGTTAAGGCGGCGGGCGTGTGTTGCTTAGGCGGCCGCCTTAGTTTCAAAGTGCTGCGGGAAACCCTGACTCAAAGTGGCCAAAATGCACAGAGAATTTGCATGTCTGGTGTGTTTTAACAAGAACTGGAGTAGGCTATAGCCCTATTCGCACGGGGTTAGTATGACCTGGTGACCTCTAGTCATTTGTAATAATTGCCACATAAACAATAGTCACATGAACCGATCACATGTTCCGCTTTACAGCGCCACAAAACACCATGACTGAACTCAGGGCTCGACACAACGCTTGTGCGGGACAAGGGGAATTTTTGAAAGGGCAAGTGAAAGATAATTTTACTGGCCCGACCGGACAAGTAGCTTAACTTTAGTGACAGAAAATAACCAGAGAAGCATCGAAACGCAAGAATGATTGTGATTTTATTACATTCGATGTAAACAGCGATTGATAATGGGTAGTGCATTTCTGGGAACAACGTCGCGTTGTTTTTGTTCTATTTCACAGATGAAAATATTTCCAAAGGGAAGCAACAGCAGCGCGGTGTTTTGTTACTCAGCGTTTTGAACGAATCTTTTGTACGAGTGACTCAATGATTCACTAATTAAGACGGTCACTTGCCGCCACCTATTGGCAGTTTAGTTTCATGTTTAAGTGTTGCATTTTTTAAATTTGTATATTCAAACATTTATTTAAAACATCAATTTCATAACATTATTTATTGCCGTTGTCATTTTGCAGTGCAAATTATTTAATTTGATGGGTAACAGACAGGGTCCGAAATTAACAAGCGCCAAATGCGGGTAGATTTTACGTTTGGCGAGTAAATCTCAAAAGGCTATCCGCCACACTGGCGGGTGAATGTTCCAGACATCCCAAGTCTCCCGCATATTGATAGCGGCTCCCTGATGCCAGCAAATTAGTTCAAATCTCTCAGAATCTAGAGCGAGCGAGAAAGAGCGCGCACATACTGAGCTCCAAACCGTGTAGCGCGTGCACGTCTGAGAGGGAGAACGCGAGAGACCTCATGAAGCCTCATGAAGCGTGTGTGAACCTTCACACCTAAAATAGACCAACACTAAATACATTTTTTTAACTTAAATAATTAAATTAAGATGACAAAAAGAAAACACTGAATCAGTTTGAAGCTTTTAGAAAACAGTTTTTTTTTCATCAGACTACGTTTTTTTAGTCAAATAAAAATAGCAGACCTACCTCAATCCACAGCTTGTCTAGTTTTTACTTAAAAAAAAGTAACATGTCTACATGATGTGGGGTGAGTCTGGGTCTCCGATGGCACAGATGTCCCGGGAATACAGAGATAACTGAAGTGGCCAACTTCGGGAAGCGCTTCTAATTTGCTTGTGGATGTTAATGATATTGCATTGTACTTGCACTAGGCCTACTGCTTCATTTTAATAACGCGTAGCATATTTAGCAAGTAACTTCGTCGCTCTTTCTGTCGAAATGGTCCCACAGTAGCTACTTCTTTTCACTCGCTTCATTGTGCTTGCTCAGTGAAATATGTCTTTAGGCGCGTGTGGTTGCGCGTGTCGACGCGACCCGTGATTTAACAAATATAGGCTATAGGCCTATACTGTTTTTTTTTTTAACCATGCAGCAAACAAACAAAAAAGCTAAATATATATATCTATATATATATATATATATATATATATATATATAAAACTTTTTCTACTTTTAAACCGTTTAACTGATAGTATTAATAGGTAAAATGTTTTACTTTCGGTAAAGTATCTGATAGTTTTACAAAACCTTCAAATGAACTGTTATGAGCACTAGTTCCATGCTCACATCTTCCATGTCTTACTATTTGTTGCTCTGTTTTGACTATGTGCTCTTATTCATTCAACATAATACCTTATCTCAATTAAATGTACTGAAATTAATGTATATATGTGACACAAAAAATCTGTTTATTATTTTGGCCAGTAAAAAATATGCTTGGCTGGTGGATTTTTTCATCTACCAGTCCCCGTGGCACGTGAGCAATAAAGTTAATTTCGGACCCTGGTAACAGACCTATAGTGTCTTATTATTATTGTTATTATTATTATAACTGAATTTATTGATCAAATGTAAGAATTTGACATGAAAGATGATGCATACATTTAATAAGGTTATAAAAATAAATAAATAAATCTTCATATTTGTGATATATACCCCAGAGTGTTAAGTATGTAAAATCTGAAAATATTGCTTCAGAATAAATATATTTACACCACCAAAAATCCCCCCCTCCCGTACATGGTACAGTACTTACAATTTGCTATGTACTGTACCTGATAGGACCCAAGTCCTGCCAACCCATCACCCCCACCGCATCCCCCACTGCCCCTCTGACCCGGCTAGGACCCAAGCCAAAAAATGTTGTATTAAAGAGAAGATAGAAAATAAATATTTGTGTGTGCTGTAAAGTGGTTAGAAAAAATGAAATGGGAATCAGCTAAAACCGCTATCGGCAGGTCGAACTTAATAAAGAATCTGAATCGGCCTAGAAAATTGTAATCGGTGCATCTCTAGTAGGGTTGGGCCGATGGACGATATCATTTCGCCGGCATCGCGATCTCCCCCCTCCCCACCCCCCACGTTTCCATGGTGACGCTTCATGCTTGGTACGTGATTCACCACAGCCAAAATAGCGCAGTATGAAAGATGAAGCGCTTTTATTTATAAATATTAACAAACTTGCTTACCATGTCATCAACTATCTTCTATTCCGATTCTCAAATATGTGTAAGTGAGTTTTTGTTGTTTAAAAAACCTTTTATAAATGATCTTGATCTGTAACGTGAGATGGGCGCCGTCATGTTTGTTTGTGCGCAGTTCAGAGATTCCTGTCTGTTGGATTTATTACAGCGCGTGAATTCATCAGTTTCTCCCGAAATACATGAAAGTTGCCGGTGAACTGGGAGAAAAATAGAGTTGACTTTATAGTTATTCACACTGTGTGTCTGATATGAATAAAAACCGTCGGCAAATATATTTGAATGGTTTGTTATTGCTGCTTCCATAGACACCATTGTGTATTTTACAAACTATAAATGTATTGTTTTGCTATAAATTATATGCATTTAAATGTCTGAAACCTAAAGTAAACATTATGTGGTCAAAAACACTGAACAGTTGTGATATAGCCTATGACTGACAAGCACTGAGCGCGTCCGTCTTTGGCTCAGCGCCAGCCATAGCGCGAAAGCACAGTTTGAATCTGGCAGTGATGTCACGTCACTGTACATTCGCTCCGTAGTGCTCAGCTGCTGCAGAGCGTGCCGAAATCGAAATTGCTGATGAGATATAGAGGAAAATATTTAGTGGAAAATGAGAATGTTACCCTCCTCCCTCCCGATATCATCTTCCATCGCGATGTTTCACTGTAGACATCGTCTGATACCAAATTGGTAGACATCGCCCAACCCTAGTCTCTAGTCGCAGTGACTGTTGTAATTAGAGATGTGAATCTTCACTCGTCTTACAATCCAGACTCAAAGGAAAGTGGATGTGGCGACGCTGAAGGATGAGATCTCCAAGTTCAAGTCTCAGATCGTGGAGTCGCCCGAAGAGCTAAAAAACGAGATGGAAAGGATGAAAGAGAACGTGAAGAGCATTAAGATGTCAAAAGTATGTTTCATTTGCATGTTGCACACCTTCGTTTACATGACAATTTGCTTGATAAGTTGCAAGTAACGAGGTGTTGTCTAACTGCAGGTTTCTGTTCTGTGTGTGTGTGTCTGTGTCTGTCACTGATTGTCTGTGTGTGTGTCTGTCACTTTGTGTGTGTCTGTCACTGTGTGTGTGTCTGTCACTGTGTGTGTGTCTGTGTCTGTCACTGTGTGTGTGTCTGTCACTGTGTGTGTGTCTGTCACTGATTGTCTGTGTCTGTCACTGATTGTGTGTGTGTGTGTGTGTGTGTGTCTGTCACTGTGTGTGTGTGTCTGTCACTGATTGTCTGTGTCTGTCACTGATTGTGTGTGTGTGTGTGTGTGTCTGTCACTGATTGTCTGTGTCTGTCACTGATTGTGTGTGTGTGTGTCTGTCACTGTGTGTGTGTGTCTGTCACTGTGTGTGTGTGTGTGTGTCTGTCACTGATTGTGTGTGTGTGTGTGTGTGTGTGTCTGTCACTGATTGTTTGTGTCTGTCACTGATTGTGTGTGTGTGTGTGTCTGTCACTGATTGTGTGTGTGTGTGTGTGTGTGTGTGTGTGTGTCTGTCACTGATTGTCTGTGTCTGTCACTGTGTGTGTGTGTCTGTGTCTGTCACTGATTGTGTGTGTGTGTGTGTGTGTCTGTGTCTGTCACTGATTGTGTGTGTGTGTGTGTGTCAGGAGCTGGCTGAGGAGAGGCTGGTGGAGCTGCAGATGCTGGTCCAGTGTGCTGGTCAGGTGGAGGCAGAACTACAGGTCCTGCTCAAACAACTGCAGGACTTACAGATTAGCATGTGCAAGACCAACCAGCAGAAGGAGGAGGTAAAGATCGACACATGCGCTTGCAAGGAGCTCTGACTTTCAATTGGAGAGTCACAGCAGCAAAAAATGTTCAGTCTGTTCACCTGTGTGGCACTAAAATACAGTCAAAGTAAATTTCTTTAACGGTACACACTAAACAGCCACAGAGAAGAGTCAACTTTAAGATATTATTGACATTAAGTAGAGCTGCACGATTCTGGATGCATTGAGAATCACTTTTTGTTTTTAAATCGAGATCATGATTTTGAATAGCCAACTAAACAAAATAATGTCATTTACTAAAGGTTCTGACAATGTTAATTGCTGCAGTTTATTTAAGTGAACGTAAATAGAGAAAACACATGTGAAACAGTATAATGGATCCGTGCATCAGGTCTTAAAGTGACAGCAGCCTAATAAACCTGCTGACAGATTATGAGATTAAAAATATCTATATGGCAGTTTTTCCCCAAGGGTATCTATGTGTGGCTAGTAACTTTGGTAAACCACTGGCCACAGTGACTGGAGAACAAAACCTATGAATACAGTCATTATTTAAGCATGGCATTTCTTGAGTTGTTTTTCACCTTTTTAAATGATCACTACTGTACAGGTCCAGAGATTAGCAGCCATGATTGAAACCTTGGAGAAAGAGCTGAAGAGCCTGAGCAGTGAAGAAGCCCAGATGAAGAGGGCGTTTGCCATGAAGCTCGACAAGCAGTCGAAACATCAGATCCGGCGGCAGAAGAAAAAAGAGGCCAAAGATCAGCAGGTCAAAAATATTTATGAGTAAGTAAAACAACAACTCTATAACAGAAGATTTTACCTTTTTTAAAGGATCCTTTTGTACGACACTGCATTTGATAATACACTTCCTGTGCTGAATAATAGAAGTTTTTAAAATAATTTATGCATTTATAGTCGTGTGTGAAGAATTGGAAACTTTTATTTGAATCAAATGTATGTCTGCTATTATTAATATGTGAACTCCAGATGAAGCGCCTCATGTTCGGTCCCCTTGTGCTTTGCGTTATAAGCCAGTAGTTCAGAAGTTCTCAGCATTGCTAATACTCTCTAGCTCATACTTCAGCAGTTTAACCCTCATCAACCCTGTTCTACGAGTGTTTGGACTAACCAGCCTATTAAAGTATGAAAACATTATTTCTGAACATTCAAAACGTCCAGTTTTTAAATAGTTTTTTCTTGGTTATGCGAATGTTAAAGCTGCAGTTCGTAAGTTTTTTTGGGTTAAAAAATCCCAAAATATTTTGTATTATCTAAAAATATTTAGTTTATTATCCAAAATAAATTTGAGCAAGTACATAACCAGCCAGTGTTCAACACTCTCTGCTTGCCGTAGTTCGAAACGGTAAGCTTGTAATAATGTTTGTTACTCCAGTGGTTCTGGTGGATTTCAGCGGTAAACTCGAGCATGTGTTTGTGTCATTACGTCACATCTACACATAAAGAAGAGTCTCGGCTAGTAGGCTACGAGTGTGAGGATGTTGAGCTGGAGGTTATAGACTTTCCCATACTATCAGTAGCCATTATTTTTGTATATTTATTGATCAAAATGAACACATTTGTTATTGGAAGAGAAAAATGAAATGAGGAACATACCAATGAAGGCACACGTTGTAAACAAGAAGAGTCGTGGCGTCAGCAGCGACGGTAAGAAGAGTGAAGACCAGTAATGGAAACAATAAAAGCCGCATTTGGACTAACAAGGATTTTTCCAGATCTGAATCTTACAGGATATTCTTTTTCTAGTAGAATGACCTTTTTATATTTTAAAAGCTAGATTTCTCAGTTCATGAGCCCTTTAAAGTGTCCTGATGGTGTGTTATCGTGACACGAGTGTGTCATTACACTCCTTCTACTCGAGCATCAACACACTCGGCTCCGTTTCTTCTGATTGAGAAACACTCCTCTAATTTTCTCATTTATTTTATTCAGGCAATATGACAAAATCCACCAGAAACGAGAGGAGTTTGTGAAGAAAATGGAAGAAAGCAACCGTGAAACTAAACGGATCAAGGAAAAGATGCAGGAGCTTAGAGAAAAGTGTAACCAGCACACACAGAAAGCCCAGGTGCGTTTCACTTCTGAAGTCCGTCTCGTGTTGCTGACTATTACAGAGCTGACTGTTATGGGGAAAATCTTGTGTTTGTTCTTCATTTAAATGCCCTAGTTTAACATTTAAAGGGATATTTACCCAAAAATGAAAATAAGTTGATGATTTACTCGCCCTCAAGCCATGCTGGGTGTATATGACTTATTCTTTCAGACGAATACAATCTGAGTTGTCCTGGCCTTACAAAAATGTACTGGCTTTCCAAGCTTTATAATGGCAGTGAATGGCTGTTTCTGTGTTGGAGTCCATCATAAAAGTGCACTTTTATCATAGATTTCATCATAGATGCACTTTTATGATGGACGGATGCACTTTTATGATGGACAGATGCACTTTTATGATGGATATATGCACTTTTATGATGGACAGATGCACTTTTATGATGGACAGATGCACTTTTATGATGGACAGATGCACTTTTATGATGGACGGATGCACTTTTATGATGGACAGATGCACTTTTATGATGGATATATGCACTTTTATGATGGATAGATGCACTTTTATGATGGACAGATACACTTTTATGATGGACAGATGCACTTTTATGATGGATATATGCACTTTTATGATGGATAGATGCACTTTTATGATGGACGGATGCACTTTTATGATGGACAGATGCACTTTTATGATGGATAGATGCACTTTTATGACGGACAGATGAACTTTTATGACGGACAGATGCACTTTTATGACGGATAGATGCGCTTTTATGGACTTTTAAACGACCATTCACTGCCATTATAAAGCTTAGAAGAGCCAAGACATTTTTTAATTTAACTTTGATTGTATTCGTCTGAAAGAAGAATGTCATGTGAAAAGCATCTGCTAAATGAATAAATGTAAATGTCATTTACATCTAGGATGAGTTGAGGGTAATGATGGGCTGATGTTCAGTGTGTGTGTGCTGTCCCGGTTCGGCTGTGCTCAGTGTGTGTGTGTGTGTGTGCTGTCCCGGTACGGCCGTGTTCAGTGTGTGTGTGTGCTGTCCCGGTACGGCCGTGTTCAGTGTGTGTGTGTGCTGTCCCGGTACGGCCGTGTTCAGTGTGTGTGCTGTCCGGGTACGGCTGTGTTCAGTGTGTGTGTGCGCTGTCCCGGTACGGCTGTGTTCAGTGTGTGTGTGTGCTGTCCCGGTACGGCTGTGCTCAGTGTGTGTGTGTGTGCTGTCCCGGTACGGCTGTGCTCAGAGTGTGTGTGTGTGTGCTGTCCCGGTACGGCCGTGTTCAGTGTGTGTGCTGTCCCGGTACGGCTGTGTTCAGTGTGTGTGTGCGCTGTCCCGGTACGGCTGTGTTCAGTGTGTGTGTGTGCTGTCCCGGTACGGCTGTGTTCAGTGTGTGTGTGTGCTGTCCCGGTACGGCTGTGCTCAGTGTGTGTGTGTGTGCTGTCCCGGTACGGCTGTGTTCAGTGTGTGTGTGTGCTGTCCCGGTACGGCTGTGCTCAGTGTGTGTGTGTGCTGTCCCGGTACGGCTGTGCTCAGTGTGTGTGCTGTCCCGGTACGGCTGTGTTCAGTGTGTGTGTGTGCTGTCCCGGTACGGCCGTGTTCAGTGTGTGTGTGTGCTGTCCCGGTACGGCTGTGTTCAGTGTGTGTGTGTGCTGTCCCGGTACGGCTGTGTTCAGTGTGTGTGTGTGCTGTCCCGGTACGGCTGTGTTCAGTGTGTGTGTGTGCTGTCCCGGTACGGCTGTGCTCAGTGTGTGCTGTCCCGGTACGGCCGTGTTCAGTGTGTGTGTGTGCTGTCCCGGTACGGCTGTGTTCAGTGTGTGTGTGTGTGCTGTCCCGGTACGGCTGTGTTCAGTGTGTGTGTGCTGTCCCGGTACGGCTGTGTTCAGTGTGTGTGTGCGCTGTCCCGGTACGGCTGTGTTCAGTGTGTGTGTGTGCTGTCCCGGTACGGCTGTGTTCAGTGTGTGTGTGTGCTGTCCCGGTACGGCTGTGCTCAGTGTGTGCTGTCCCGGTACGGCTGTGCTCAGTGTGTGTGTGTGTGTGTGTGTGTGTGTGTGTGTGTGCTGTCCCGGTACGGCTGTGTTCAGTGTTTGTGTGCTGTCCCGGTACGGCTGTGCTCAGTGTGTGTGTGTGTGCTGTCCCGGTACGGCTGTGCTCAGTGTGTGTGTGTGTGTGCTGTCCCGGTACGGCTGTGCTCAGTGTGTGTGTGTGTGTGCTGTCCCGGTACGGCTGTGCTCAGTGTGTGTGTGTGTGTGCTGTCCCGGTACGGCTGTGTTCAGTGTGTGTGTGTGCTGTCCCGGTACGGCTGTGTTCAGTGTGTGTGTGTGCTGTCCCGGTACGGCTGTGCTCAGTGTGTGCTGTCCCGGTACGGCTGTGCTCAGTGTGTGTGTGTGTGTGTGTGTGCTGTCCCGGTACGGCTGTGTTCAGTGTTTGTGTGCTGTCCCGGTACGGCTGTGCTCAGTGTGTGTGTGTGTGCTGTCCCGGTACGGCTGTGCTCAGTGTGTGTGTGTGTGTGCTGTCCCGGTACGGCTGTGCTCAGTGTGTGTGTGTGTGTGCGCTGTCCCGGTACGGCTGTGTTCAGTGTGTGTGCTGTCCCGGTACGGCTGTGTTCAGTGTGTGTGTGTGCTGTCCCGGTACGGCTGTGCTCAGTGTGTGTGTGTGTGTGTGCGCTGTCCCGGTACGGCTGTGTTCAGTGTGTGTGTGTGCTGTCCCGGTACGGCTGTGCTCAGTGTGTGTGTGTGTGTGTGCTGTCCCGGTACGGCTGTGCTCAATGTGTGTGTGTGTGCTGTCCCGGTACGGCTGTGCTCAGTATGTGTGTGTGTGTGCGCTGTCCTGGTACGGCTGTGATCAGTGTGTGTGTGTGTGTGTGCTGTCCCGGTACGGCCGTGCTCAGTGTGTGTGTGCTGTCCCGGTACGGCCGTGCTCAGTGTGTGTCTGCTGTCCCGGTACGGCTGTGTTCAGTGTGTGTGTGTGCTGTCCCGGTACGACTGTGTTCAGTGTGTGTGTGTGCGCTGTCCCGGTACGGCTGTGTTCAGTGCGTGTGTGTGCTGTCCCGGTACGGCTGTGCTCGTGTGTGTGTGTGTGCGCTGTCCTGGTATGGCTGATGTTCAGTGTGTGTGTGTGCGCTGTCCCGGTACGGCTGTGTTCAGTGTGTGTGTGTGTGCTGTCCCGGTACGGCTGTGCTCAGTGTGTGTGTGTGTGTGTGTGCTGTCCCGGTACGGCTGTGCTCAGTGTGTGTGTGTGTGTGTGTGTGTGTGCGCTGTCCCGGTACGGCTGTGCTCAGTGTGTGTGTGTGTGTGTGCTGTCCCGGTACGGCTGTGCTCAGTGTGTGTGTGTGTGTGTGTGTGCTGTCCCGGTATGGCTGATGTTCAGTGTGTGTGTGTGTGTGCTGTCCCAGTACGGCTGTGTTCAGTGTGTGTGTGTGTGTGCTGTCCCGGTACGGCTGTGTTCAGTGTGTGTGTGTGTGCTGTCCCGGTACGGCTGTGCTCAGTGTGTGTGTGCTGTCCCGGTACGGCTGTGTTCAGTGTGTGTGTGCTGTCCCAGTACGGCTGTGCTCAGTGTGTGCGTGTGCTGTCCCGGTACGGCTGTGTTCAGTGTGTGTGTGCTGTCCCAGTACGGCTGTGCTCAGTGTGTGCGTGTGTGTGCTGTCCCAGTACGGCTGTGCTAAGTGTGTGTGTGTGTGTGCTGTCCCAGTACGGCTGTGTTCAGTGTGTGTGTGCTGTCCCAGTACGGCTGTGCTCAGTGTGTGTGTGTGTGTGCTGTCCCAGTACGGCTGTGCTCAGTGTGTGCGTGTGCTGTCCCGGTACGGCTGTGCTCAGTGTGTGTGTGTGCTGTCCCGGTACGGCTGTGCTCAGTGTGTGTGTGTGCTGTCCCGGTACGGCTGTGTTCAGTGTGTGTGTGTGCTGTCCCGGTACGGCTGTGCTCAGTGTGTGTGTGTGTGCTCTCCCGGTACGGCTGTGTTCAGTGTGTGTGTGTGCTGTCCCGGTACGGCTGTGCTCAGTGTGTGTGTGTGCTGTCCCGGTACGGCTGTGCTCAGTGTGTGTGTGTGCTGTCCCGGTACGGCTGTGTTCAGTGTGTGTGTGTGCTGTCCCGGTACGGCTGTGCTCAGTGTGTGTGTGTGCTGTCCCGGTACGGCTGTGCTCAGTGTGTGTGTGTGCTGTCCCGGTACGGCTGTGTTCAGTGTGTGTGTGTGCTGTCCCGGTACGGCTGTGCTCATTGTGTGTGTGTGTGCTGTCCCGGTACGGCTGTGCTCAGTGTGTGTGTGTGTGCTCTCCCGGTACGGCTGATGTTCAGTGTGTGTGTGCTGTCCCGGTACGGCTGTGCTCAGTGTGTGTGTGCTGTCCCGGTACGGCTGTGCTCAGTGTGTGTGTGTGTGTGCTGTCCCGGTACGGCTGTGCTCAGTGTGTGTGTGTGCTGTCCCGGTACGGCTGTGTTCAGTGTGTGTGTGTGCTGTCCCGGTACGGCTGTGTTCAGTGTGTGTGTGTGCTGTCCCGGTACGGCCGTGCTCAGTGTGTGTGTGTGTGCTGTCCCGGTACGGCTGTGCTCAGTGTGTGTGTGTGTGTGCTGTCCCGGTACGGCTGTGCTCAGTGTGTGTGTGTGCTGTCCCGGTACGGCTGTGTTCAGTGTGTGTGTGTGTGTGCGCTGTCCCGGTACGGCTGTGCTCAGTGTGTGTGTGTGTGTGCTGTCCCGGTACGGCTGTGCTCAGTGTGTGTGTGTGCTGTCCCGGTACGGCTGTGTTCAGTGTGTGTGTGTGCTGTCCCGGTACGGCTGTGCTCGTGTGTGTGTGCTGTCCCGGTACGGCTGTGTTCAGTGTGTGTGTGTGTGTGCTGTCCCGGTACGGCTGTGTTCAGTGTGTGTGTGTGCTGTCCCAGTACGGCTGTGCTCAGTGTGTGTGTGTGCTGTCCCGGTACGGCTGTGCTCAGTGTGTGTGTGTGCTGTCCCGGTACGGCTGTGTTCAGTGTGTGTGTGTGCTGTCCCGGTACGGCTGTGCTCATTGTGTGTGTGTGTGCTGTCCCGGTACGGCTGTGCTCAGTGTGTGTGTGTGTGCTCTCCCGGTACGGCTGATGTTCAGTGTGTGTGTGCTGTCCCGGTACGGCTGTGCTCATTGTGTGTGTGTGTGCGCTGTCCCGGTACGGCTGTGCTCAGTGTGTGTGTGTGCTGTCCCGGTACGGCTGTGTTCAGTGTGTGTGTGTGCTGTCCCGGTACGGCTGTGCTCAGTGTGTGTGTGTGTGCTCTCCCGGTACGGCTGATGTTCAGTGTGTGTGTGCTGTCCCGGTACGGCTGTGCTCATTGTGTGTGTGTGTGCGCTGTCCCGGTACGGCTGTGCTCAGTGTGTGTGTGTGCTGTCCCGGTACGGCTGTGTTCAGTGTGTGTGTGTGCTGTCCCGGTACGGCTGTGCTCAGTGTGTGTGTGCTGTCCCGGTACGGCTGTGCTCATTGTGTGTGTGTGTGTGCTGTCCCGGTACGGCTGTGCTCAGTGTGTGTGTGTGCTGTCCCGGTACGGCTGTGTTCAGTGTGTGTGTGTGCTGTCCCGGTACGGCTGTGCTCGTGTGTGTGTGCTGTCCCGGTACGGCTGTGTTCAGTGTGTGTGTGTGTGTGCTGTCCCGGTACGGCTGTGTTCAGTGTGTGTGTGTGCTTTCCCGGTACGGCTGTGCTCAGTGTGTGTGCTGTCCCAGTACGGCTGTGCTAAGTGTGTGTGTGTGTGCTGTCCCGGTACGGCTGTGCTCAGTGTGTGTGTGTGCTGTCCCGGTACGGCTGTGTTCAGTGTGTGTGTGTGCTGTCCCGGTACGGCTGTGTTCAGTGTGTGTGTGTGCTGTCCCGGTACGGCCGTGCTCAGTGTGTGTGTGTGTGCTGTCCCGGTACGGCTGTGCTCAGTGTGTGTGTGTGTGTGCTGTCCCGGTACGGCTGTGCTCAGTGTGTGTGTGCTGTCCCGGTACGGCTGTGTTCAGTGTGTGTGTGTGTGTGCGCTGTCCCTGTACGGCTGTGCTCAGTGTGTGTGTGTGTGTGCTGTCCCGGTACGGCTGTGCTCAGTGTGTGTGTGTGCTGTCCCGGTACGGCTGTGTTCAGTGTGTGTGTGTGCTGTCCCGGTACGGCTGTGCTCGTGTGTGTGTGCTGTCCCGGTACGGCTGTGTTCAGTGTGTGTGTGTGTGTGCTGTCCCGGTACGGCTGTGTTCAGTGTGTGTGTGTGCTGTCCCGGTACGGCTGTGCTCAGTGTGTGTGTGTGCTGTCCCGGTACGGCTGTGCTCAGTGTGTGTGTGTGCTGTCCCGGTACGGCTGTGTTCAGTGTGTGTGTGTGCTGTCCCGGTACGGCTGTGCTCATTGTGTGTGTGTGTGCTGTCCCGGTACGGCTGTGCTCAGTGTGTGTGTGTGTGCTCTCCCGGTACGGCTGATGTTCAGTGTGTGTGTGCTGTCCCGGTACGGCTGTGCTCAGTGTGTGTGTGCTGTCCCGGTACGGCTGTGCTCAGTGTGTGTGTGTGTGCGCTTTCCCGGTACGGCTGTGCTCAGTGTGTGTGTGTGCTGTCCCGGTACGGCTGTGTTCAGTGTGTGTGTGTGCTGTCCCGGTACGGCTGTGCTCAGTGTGTGTGTGCTGTCCCGGTACGGCTGTGCTCAGTGTGTGTGTGTGCGCTGTCCCGGTACGGCTGATGTTCAGTGTGTGTGTGCTGTCCCGGTACGGCTGTGCTCAGTGTGTGTAACGTCTGCTTCTCTGCAGGAGATCTACGAGCGTCTCCTCTCCACACTGGACCAGTACCACAAGCGCATCGAGAGCGTAGTGGTGGACACCAATGCAGACGCCCTGAAGATGAAATCACAGTTCTAGAATCCTACAGTTATTTCAAGTTCTTGCTTTTGTTTGTCTTGTTTCATTGTAAATGTATATGTTTTTTGTTAATTAATTTTCAATAAAGTACAGCTATAATAGAATTGTATCTAAATGTTATGTGGCAAAAAGTGACTTGTGGTTCTTCAGACAGATCGGTATCGGTCTTGAATAAAGTGTTTATTGGGTCCTGCTTTTTCAAACGAAGCGTTGAGTGATTGAAGACATGATTAATGTACGTCTGCCTGAAACACAAGGCTTCGGTTACGAGCTTCTGTCGTCATCATCAGCTGTTCTAATGCTGTAACACCAGTTAAACATGGCTCTTCTTCAACTCAAGCTTTGGGTTTTGCTGAAAGAAACACCCAGATGAAACGGGCCACACTGGGGGATAGTTCCTATAACTGAGTTCCTAGAGCTATCCGGTGCGAAAGCCCTTGTTGACTGGAGAATTTTACGGTTTGTTTTTTGTCAAATTTTTTACTTCATGGGAATGGTACGAAACTTTTGGTTTTGGCACTTGCTATGTGTGAACACAAAAATCATGGACATGATTGACGTAATGGAAGGTTAATGGTCCTGAAAAAAGTCACACTTGTATTGTTTGTGGTCAAAATTGGAAATGAATGTGAGACTAATTTCCTCTAGTGGAAGCGTTTGGTTCTGTGGCCAAACATCTCCCTGAAAGATCATTTACTGAGATATTAAGCTCAAATTTGCAACACAACTTGTTTATTTGTGGCTTTGATTTTCTTGCAGTTCTAGAGTAAAACATGTTTTGGAAAATATATATTTCATATACAAATTGAAAATAGTTTTTTTTTTTTTTGCAGTTTTCATGACAATAAACATAAAAATAACTTTTTTTTAAGTTCACACTTTAAAACTTCTTTACCTTCAGCAATAATCTGCCATGTGTCGTCTTTAAAAAGATCAAATTTAATCCTTTGCTTTAAAGCATTCAAGCTTTACTACAGTTTTCATTTTCAGGTATATGCTCAAAAGGGGAATAAATGGATTATAAACAGTTTAAATATAATTTCTTACCATATAATCCCCCAGAAATATTAAATGCAAAACATTATCGAACCAAAATATAGTACATTCACTTCATTGAATAAATAATCTGTAATTTTTGACCGACAGGTGAAGCACCAGAGGGTTAAGAAAAGAAACTTCTTTGTTATGATTGTTGATGGCACATATATTACTGATATTAAAAATTTTCAAGTCAATAGTTTACTGGATTAAATCATGTTGATTGATTGAAGGGAAGTGCCATTGACTCGCAGTAATAGCTTAATAGAAACTATGAAGAGTCAAGCGTTTGAAAAATCGCATTCTATTGAATGGTATTCATTATCTCACGGCAAAACAGCGTTTTGTTGGACTGTCAGATTACAGAAACAATAAATAAATGCTAAAACATGTATTTCAATCGGTCTAGTTTAGTAGGTGTGCTCGTGCGACGAACGCCAGCCAAAAACAGATGCGCGCGCATCTATGAATGCAAATGGAATAAAATTCTGGAGGTTTGCCTTGTTTGAAGATTTGTGTGTGTGTGTGTGTGAGAGAGAGAGAAAACATCTCCTTCGAGCCGGAGTCGAACCAGCGACCTAAGGATTGCCGATGCTCCACTACAGTCCTCCGCTCTACCAACTGAGCTATCGAAGGCACACGAGCCGAGAACAGAACATCATTCTCTCATCACTCTATTCAATTCAACTCTATTCCGCTGCTCACATGAGGGACAAAACACCTCGAGGAGCCAAAGATACACTCCTTCCCATACCGGGAGTCGAACCCGGGCCGCCTGGGTGAAAACCAGGAATCCTAACCGCTAGACCATATGGGAGTCTTGTGTACTTCAGTGTGTGTGGCCAGTGTAAGCACAGGGTGTGCGCGTGTGTGTGTGAGAGAAACCTGTAACTATGTGAGACTGACCAGTGATGATAGTAGTATTAATGCATTAATAGCTCATAGTACAGTAGGCTATTTAAAAGTTTATAATAATACACTTCTAATATTATACACTGTTTATTGACAGTGTGGAGCTTAAGGGGCATTTCTGAATCGACAGTGGTTTGGAGAAAATAACTGGCTAGACTAGTTTCCAAAAGTTGAGAAATACTCGACTTTACGCAAATGTAAAAGAAACACGCCAGGCGGCAGCCAATCGCTGTGAGATACAGGCAGTGACGTCAGTCATTACTCATTCGCGTTTAAAACTGGAATATCTGCTGGATTTAGTGTGTAAATCACAGCCTATGTACACATTGGTATATTAAAATTCAGATTTCTAGTGCAGTTCATATGGTTTCATTGTGACTGGCTGGGTTTACAAAAGTGGATTTAAATGTATCTTTATTTTAAGAATTTAAACAAATAAAGCTTGCATCTTTCCTCCTATAATCATGTGTATAAACTATAATTTTACTCCACAAATCTAAAAACATCCCTCATTAACACATTTTTAGATATTCAACAAAATACAATGTCACTGTTCACTGTTTTCCAGACACAAAATTAACTTAAGGCTGTTTTTACTGATTTAATCTCACAAATGTTGATATTTATAAAGTCAAGTCAGCTTTATACAGCACAGGTTGTTTGAAAGCGGCTTCCCAGTCATAAATAGGAAAATAACAATCAATCATGCAAACTTCTTCAAATATGAGACAAATAAATCACTAGTGTCATTATTCAGCTCAAATCACTTCAATGTTACAATTCAGATGAAATGACAAAATTAATAATAGTATAGCCATTTATCAAATGAGTTCACATGATATTTTTTGTCATCTGTGGTCAAGAGAAACAATTAAAGGAGTCATGACATAAAAAATCTAATTTGTCACGATCTTTTGACATGAGATCTCTGTAACATTAAAACATCCTTCAAGTTTCATAGTTTAAAATAATCTTAAAATAATAATATGTTTATTTTATATAGTGCCTTTCAACCACACAATATAGAACAATAAAGTAGGAAAGAAAAGTGCGAAATACAGCGACACACACAAATGCTATTCTTGATTGTGAGATTTTAAGGAAGAGGTGGGTTTTTTAGTTCTCCCTTGAAGTCAGAGATAATTCTGGTATTAAAAACGTCCTCATTAGAAACAAAGCATTTATTTAATCAAGATTCAATTTGGATATTTCCGGAAATACATTTGCATATGCCCGCCTCCAGAGCAAGCCTATTGACGAATAGTCACACATCATCACACCATAGGCCCCGCCCACTGGCATTTTGGGGTTTTTTTTGTAAAAGAGTTCGCAAAGAGACTTTTGTTGACAGATGAAGCGTCTGACAACAGCTGCATCACAAACCATTGTAATTTTTCATAATGCTTAAATGACTGTTTTAAATGGATCAATGTTTTCAAAACTCAAGCAATGGCGAGTGGGCGTTGACACTGTTTCCTATGCATTACATTACATTTACATTTATTCATTTAGCTGACTATGCAGTGACGTTAGCCAATCATAACAGTGGTCGTTTACTGACAAGCCTTAAATGAGCCACGCCTTAAAAATCATTTCAGACAGAGGCTTGAAAATAATTGTTTTTCCACATATAAGTTATTTTTTGAGCAAAAATACCTTAGTGAACCTCAAGGAATATATATATATTTTTATATATATATATATATTTAAAATATATATTTTTAATTATTTAAAAAAATGAATCCATGTCTTGACCCCTTTAAGACGTGTGGGTCATCTTACCCCGTCTTATATTTCAAAGCACTGTGGTATTACATAACAAATGATGGCTCCGCCCCCTCAAGGGTCGAAGCCCCGCCCACCGCACACAGAAGCCACCCGACAACACAACACTGTGTGATCCGGTAGAGAAACTCTTCAGAAACACAGATTTCTCGGACCTTTTCCCCGTGGGAACATGCATTCGGGTCAGCTTGAGAAAGCGGGTTCTCTGAGGAAACGGACTCTTTCTCGAGGGATGAGCGAAGAAGAGTCTCTTCGGCACATTATCAGAGAGGTAACGTTATGAGTGAGTCAATCACAGTCCGGATCTTCTTCTTTGTGAGACTCGTGACTCGTGACTGGATTTCTGCTGTAATTGTCTTCTGATCTTTGACGGTTGTGTCTCCTGGATTGCATTAGCCTGTCTGTTATAAACGCCAAAGCCCCGATAAGATGATAAACGGCTGATTTGGGACTGCTCTCTAACTGTAAATCATCAAATTCTCTTTACCTGAAGATTTAATTGATTATAAATATATAGCAAATGCTATTCTAATTTTTCTTAAATAAATACGACCTGTTATTTTAACAGAACACACCCTCCGATGCTGATGATGATGTGCGCGATGATACCGAATCTCGCGATAAAAAACGAATCAGACGTGACGAACGATCAAAGCTCTTCATGATTTACTGACTTTACTGCAGAATTAAAATGTTAAAATCTCCGTTTGAAGGCTACTATGATTGTGACATTAATCAGTGTTTGCAATCATATTAAGTTTTATTCTGAAACTTAGCAGTCTTAAAGGGACAGTTCACCCAAAAATGCAATTTCTGACATAAATGAATCTCTCTCCCTCATGTCGTTCCAAACACATAAGACTTTCATTCATCTTCAGAACACAAATGAAGATCTTTTTAAAGAAATCTGAGAGGTTTCTGTCCCTCCATTGACAGTCTACGCAACTACCACCGTGATGCTTAAAAAAGTTCATAAAGAGATCGTAAAACTAATCCATATGAATTGAGTGGTTTAGTCCAATATTTGGCAACCTTTTTGTAAGTCATGGAATCGATTCCAAAGTGAATCAATACTGAGGTTTTGTGAATCAAGAGTCGATTGCAAATGTTGGTATCGATTCCATCAAGAGGAATTGAATCCTCTTTAAAAGCCTTTTTCAAAATAACATTCATTTCCGTGAACAGATTCTTTCGGGCGGTTTGTTTCAACGAACTGGTTAAACCGATTCAGCGGTTCTTTTACGCTATCGTGTAATGATGTCACTAGAATGTCTTTCTAATAGGTTTAATGTGTCACACTGAAACATTACAATTATGATTATTACCTTTCATTCGCTGAAGTTAATAGTGTTTGTCGTCACTGTTTCATTCTGTGATTCTATGAACATGTTTCTGACATTAAAGCTCCCATTACACACACATCTCTGGGATGGAAACGCTGCTTCATTTGCAAACATTTTATGGGATATTTCAATTTTGCGCCGAAGTTAAATTACAACCACAGCTAAAGTACTAGAGGCAACCACAATCAGATGAAACAAAATATTCCTCATTTAAATAATTCATACGCAGAATAAAGGGGCGGGGCCTGGTTGAGTTAGTTAGTAGTGTGTTAAACTGGCGGTTATGGTAAGGGGCGGGACATTTCCCAAACACACTCGAAGCGCTCGACCAATCACAACACACTGCTCCAGCCGACCAATCAGAGCACAGTGTGATTTTCAGAAGGAGGAGCTTCATAGAGACAGGAAGTAAACAGAGCGTTACTGACAGACTGGGAAGAGAGGAGCCGCAACAATGGAGAATATGAGGAAAATAATCAACATTCAAGCAGGAAAACCTGTTCTAGTAGAGCCTGAAAACATCATCAAGACTTTGTAAAAGAGCGGAATATGCTTCTTTAAAACTCAAAATTCAGCCAGATTTCCTTTCAGAATCCTTTGATGGAGTTTACAGCTTAGAGTGCTTTACTGTTATAGATGTTATATTATGTTATGTAATATATTAGTGATCAGTAATCTGGTGTTTGTGTTGTGCAGGCGGAAGAGTCGAGCAGACACCTGTCCCGCAGCGACAGCAGATACGGCACACTGAAGAGAGGACAGCGAGAAGAGAGCCAGGCCAGTACTGTGTGTGTGTGTGTGTGTGTGTGTGTGTGTGTTAGGGAGAGTGTGAGAGACTGACTCGCACTGTGTAACTGAGAGTGTGTTATAGCAGAACAGTGTGTTTAAGTCTCTCACAGATCCTGCCGAACAGGATTCACTGATCCAATCTGATTGTTTTGTTACCAAAATGTTACTTTGTTGCAAGTTTTATGTACTAATGATAAATTGTTTGTTTTTTGTTTTTAGAGTGAAGATGATCTGCTTTCTGAGAACGTAGAAATGGTAAGATTGACATATTTTTTAAAACCAAGTTATATATGTAATATTTTTACTGCTGTGAATTATAAAAGCTGCTATTTCATAAAAGATTCAGTTTCCAGGATAGGTGACACAAGCAAATTCAGAATATGAATAGAACTAAAGTAAGACTGATGCATGCTGGGCGAGTGGACACACGCAGGTGTGGAGGCGATGGAGACTCGAGTAGTGACTCATCTACAGGTGTGTCTCGAGTCAGTGTTCGTGAGAGACTCGTGAGACGCTCCTCTGGCTCATTAGCATATCTCTCTAAGCCCCGCCTCTCTGATAGCTGCTCTGCTGTGATTGGTCAGAAAGCAAACGCTCATTATCATATCTGAATCTCAGCTCTTGATCACAGTGATACGAACAGTAACGATGGCGTGTGTTTTACCGTAT
The DNA here is from genome assembly GCA_026230005.1 of Gila orcuttii. Taxonomy (NCBI): domain Eukaryota; kingdom Metazoa; phylum Chordata; class Actinopteri; order Cypriniformes; family Leuciscidae; genus Gila; species Gila orcuttii. The sequence continues at coordinate 908,796 of JAPDVR010000022.1, read as the reverse complement.
CAATCTCAGAAAACAGCGTCTTCTCGACACGAACAACACGAACCAAACTCTTCCAGTCTCAGATACACTACAGTGTTTGAGGGCGGAGCTTAGAGACGATGCTCAGCCAATCAAGACCACAGGCTGGCATTATGCAAATTAGTTACAAACCCGAGACTGAATTACTGACGATTCGTTTCAGTTCAGAATCACTTCTTTCTTTTGGGAGACAAAAACTCTTTTACATTCACAAACCGCTCGATTACACACTACATGACAGGGAGTATGTGAAAAAGCATTTTAAGAACTGTAGAATGTCAAAGCTGACAAAATAAGAAATAATTAAATAAAAAATACAAATAAATGTAAAAAACAAACAAAAATGCGTTTTCTTCTTTATGTATTATTATATTTTTTCCACATTTATTTATACATTTGTTTACATTTATTTCTTAAAGGTGCAGTGTGTAATATTTAGGAGGATCTGTTGACAGAAATGCTATATCATATACATAACTATGTTTTCAGTGGTGTATAAAGATCTTACATAATGAAGCGTTATGTTTTTATTACTTAAGAATGAGCAGTTTCTGTCTACACACACCGCGGGTCTCCTTACATACACATGTTTCTACGGTGGCCCTGAACGGACAAACGCGTTTCGTCACTATGTTGTTCTTCGTGTAAAGAAACTGCTAAAGTCAGCGAATAAAACACTGACCCAATGATGAACAAGTAACAATCATATTCGCAATAACATCGTTTTACTGAATAATTAAGTAAACATAATTTCTTAAATTATCCTTGTAAAGAAACCTGTTTAACTGGCTACTCTCTGCTGTCTCAGACGACGACATCACTTCCTGTCGGCCACCGTAATTGTTGATGGGTGCAATTCACAACCTCACCACTAAACTTACACACTGCACCTTTAATGTGGAAAAAATACGTAGGAAAAATAAAAATAGAAATACTCTTGTTACTTTTTTTACATTTCTTTATATCTTTATGTATGTATTTTAGTGTTCTTCGGCGTTCCATCTAGAGAATGCATGTGAAGTAGCAGATGGAGGTGTGTGTGTGTGTGTGTGTGTGTGTGTGTGTGTGTGTGCAGGAGCTGATCTCTGATGAGTGTGTGTGTGTGTGCAGGAGGAGTGTGTGTGTGTGTGTGCAGGAGCTGATCTCTGATGAGTGTGTGTGTGTGTGCAGGAGGAGTGTGTGTGTGTGTGTGCAGGAGCTGATCTCTGATGAGTGTGTGTGTGCAGGAGCTGATCTCTGAGTGTGTGTGTGTGTGTGTGTGTGTGTGTGTGTGTGTGTGTGTGTGTGTGTGTGTGTGTGCAGGAGCTGATCTCTGAGTGTGTGTGTGTGTGTGTGTGTGCAGGAGCTGATCTCTGATGAGTGTGTGTGTGTGTGTGTGCAGGAGCTGATCTCTGATGAGTGTGTGAGTGTGTGTGCAGGAGCTGATCTCTGATGAGTGTGTGTGTGTGTGTGTGCAGGAGCTGATCTCTGATGAGTGTGTGAGTGTGTGTGCAGGAGCTGATCTCTGATGAGTGTGTGAGTGTGTGTGCAGGAGCTGATCTCTGAGTGTGTGTGTGTGTGTGTGTGTGCAGGAGCTGATCTCTGATGAGTGTGTGTGTGTGTGTGTGTGTGTGTGTGTGCAGGAGCTGATCTCTGATGAGTGTGTGAGTGTGTGTGCAGGAGCTGATCTCTGATGAGTGTGTGAGTGTGTGTGCAGGAGCTGATCTCTGAGTGTGTGTGTGTGTGTGTGTGCAGGAGATGATCTCTGATGAGTGTGTGTGTGTGTGTGTGTGCAGGAGCTGATCTCTGATGAGTGTGTGTGTGTGTGTGTGCAGGAGCTGATCTCTGATGAGTGTGTGTGTGCAGGAGCTGATCTCTGAGTGTGTGTGTGTGTGTGTGTGTGCAGGAGCTGATCTCTGAGTGTGTGTGTGTGTGTGCAGGAGCTGATCTCTGATGAGTGTGTGTGTGTGTGTGTGTGCAGGAGCTGATCTCTGATGAGTGTGTGTGTGCAGGAGCTGATCTCTGAGTGTGTGTGTGTGTGTGCAGGAGCTGATCTCTGATGAGTGTGTGTGTGTGTGTGTGTGTGTGCAGGAGCTGATCTCTGATGAGTGTGTGTGCAGGAGCTGATCTCTGATGAGTGTGTGTGCAGGAGCTGATCTCTGATGAGTGTGTGTGTGTGTGCAGGAGCTGATCTCTGATGAGTGTGTGTGTGTGTGTGTGTGTGTGTGTGCAGGAGCTGATCTCTGATGAGTGTGTGTGTGTGCAGGAGCTGATCTCTGATGAGTGTGTGTGTGTGCAGGAGGAGTGTGTGTGTGTGTGTGCAGGAGCTGATCTCTGATGAGTGTGTGTGTGTGTGTGTGTGTGTGTGAGTGTGTGTGCAGGAGCTGATCTCTGATGAGTGTGTGTGTGTGCAGGAGGAGTGTGTGAGGACTCTCTCGCTCCAGCAGGAGGCTCTGCTCTTCCAGGTTGATGTTCTTCAGGACGCGCTCGAGGGGACGGAGGAGATGCTCGCCGAAACACAGAGAGAGACATATCAGCTCACACTGGTACTGACACTTCACACACACACACACACACACACACACACACACACACACACACACACACACACACACACACACTGAGCTGATGATGCGTGTTCTGTCTGAGCAGGAGCTGGAGAGAGAGAGAGCGATGAGGAAGAAGATGGAGGACAAGCTCGCCTCAGTAACACAGGAGATGGAGAGGCTACGAGAGGTGAGGACACACACACACACACACACACGCACGCTCATACACACAAACACGAAAACACCTACACACTGAATTCTAAATTCTTCACAGAATTTTGAAATGTTCATAATCTGTTCTATTAAAAAAAAAAATTTGTACATTGTTAATTTGTACATTTAGAATTAAATATGTTATAATAATATTTTACTATTTTGATGTCTTTATAATTATTCTATGTATTCCAAGCTTTGGCAATATTGTATGATGTACAATCATGCCAATAAAGCAATTTTGAATTGAATTGAATTGAGAGAGGCTACGAGAGGTGAGGACACACTGCGCTTACATAATCTCTTTAGCTCCGCCCACTCCCATGAAGCACTGCGGATGATGTAATTCAGGAGTGTCCAGAAGTGATAACCAGCCTATAGGACAACGGACATCTTTACACTTTATTCAAATATTATTAGAAATGTGTTCGAGATGTTGTGATGCTGATCGACGAGTCGAGTGACGTGTTTCAGAGGATCATCTGATAAACTTTGCTACAACTATCATTACCGGTCTTGCAAAATGTTAAATTGCTGAATGACTATAAATACTAATTTTATCATAAAAAACTACATCTATTAAATAAAGGTATAGGAATTGACATTATTTTTTTATCACAATACATCTCTTCTCCTCCTATTCATCATCAAAGAATAAGAAATATGACCACAGAAATATGAAGCAGCACAACTGCAAAAAAAAGTTTTTTTAAAAAAAAAGCTTCTTTACACGAAGAACAACATAGTGACAAAACGCGTTTGTCCGTTCAGGGCCACCGTAGAAACAAATGGATGTAAGGAGACCCGCGGTGTGTGTAGACAGAAACTGCTCATTCTAAGATAATAAAAACATAACGCTTCATTATGTAAGATCTTTATACACCACTGAAAAAATAGTTATGTATATTATATTGCATTTCTGTCAACAGATCCTCCTAAATATTACACACTGCACCTTTAACTACTTGAAACTTTGAAAGTAGTTTCCTGCCACCCTTATGGTGTATAATCTGCCTCCAGATTGTGTTTGACGGATGTTTGGTGTGTTTAGGAGAGGACAGTGGAGCAGAAGTGGAGAGCCCCTCCTGAAGGATCATCAGTGGATCGAGACGAAACTCCACTCCCGGCCAGTGGAGGCGCTCCTGTGCATCTCCACACACCAGTGCCACACCTGAAGAACAGGATCAGACAATCACTGGGTCTCTCGGTGTGTGTGGATCATCCGACTCCGGAAGTGTGTGAGGATCATCCGACTCCGGAAGCTCAGGATGATAACGAGGAGAGCAGTGGATACGAGGACGCTCCGTCTGAGTTCTCTCCCTCTGCCGGCACTCCCGACATTCCCGATCCCAATGAGGAACCCGACGGGAATAACCCTGCCAGGATCCGCACTAATGATGACTCCTGTACTCTCTCTTGAGTCCTTTATATAACCAAACAAAAAAAAAGGTTCTGATAAGTTTGTGTACTATAGAATTATGACACTTGATCCAAGTTACATTCACTGAAACAGCCTTTGCACAAGCTAACAACTTTACAATGAAGATTACTTTGTTTTACTCATCACCAGTCAACGAAATAATTTAGGAAAAGAAGGAATCTGCACTTTGGATCCCACTTTATATTGGGTGTCTTTAACTAGTGTGTTTATTTTTAAATAATTTCAGGTGTAATTACACTGTTGACTATCCCAGTTACAATGTGTGCTCTTTAAAGACACCTAATATACAGTGTGATCAGTCTTTGTTTCTGCTAGAAAAAAAATTTTTTTATTTTTTTTATTTTTGTGTTGGATTTTAAGACACTTGTTAATAAGGCATTACTTTGTATTTGTATTTTGGCCCTATTAAAAAAATGCAATTTAATTTGTTTCATGTGTATTAATCACGTCACAGTTATCACTTTAAGAACAAAAAACAACAGAGAGGAAATGAAGCCTGCAGGACTGAGCGAGTTTCACAGGGAATCTGTTCTGTAGGATCTGTTAGTAAATCAGGACAGTTTACAGTTAGAGAAACCCTGCCGGCAGAAAAGCCAGTTCCAGTATTGATGAAGGAAGAAGTTCCAGTATTGATGAAGAAGTTCCAGTATTGATGAAGTAAGAAGTTCCAGTATTGATGAAGAAGTTCCAGTATTGATGAAGGAAGAAGTTCCAGTATTGATGAAGAAGTTCCAGTATTGATGAAGTAAGAAGTTCCAGTATTTATGAAGAAGTTCCAGTATTGATGATGTAAGAAGTTCCAGTATTTATGAAGAAGTTCCAGTATTGATGAAGAAGTTCCAGTATTGATGAAGAAGTTCCAGTATTGATGAAGAAAGAAGTTCCAGTAATGATGAAGTAAGAAGTTCCAGTATTTATGAAGAAGTTCCAGTATTGATGATGTAAGAAGTTCCAGTATTTATGAAGAAGTTCCAGTATTGATGATGTAAGAAGTTCCAGTATTTATGAAGAAGTTCCAGTATTGATGAAGAAGTTCCAGTATTGATGAAGAAAGAAGTTCCAGTAATGATGAAGTAAGGAGTTCCAGTATTGATGACGTAAGAAGTTCCATTAATTGGTGAAGGAAGAAGTTCCAGTATTGATGACGTAAGAAGTTCCAGTATTGATGACGTAAGAAGTTCCAGTATTTATGAAGAAGTTCCAGTATTGATGACGTAAGAAGTTCCAGTATTGATGAAGAAGTTCCAGTATTTATGAAGAAGTTCCAGTATTGACGAAGAAGTTCCAGTATTGATGAAGAAGTTCCAGTATTGATGAAGTAAGAAGTTCCAGTATTGATGAAGAAAGAAGTTCCAGTATTGATGAAGAAAGAAGTTCCAGTATTGATGAAGAAGTTCCAGTATTTATGAAGAAGTTCCAGTATTGATGAAGAAGTTCCAGTATTGATGAAGAAAGAAGTTCCAGTATTGATGAAGAAAGAAGTTCCAGTATTGATGAAGTAAGAAGTTCCAGTATTGATGAAGAAAGAAGTTCCAGTATTGATGAAGAAGTTCCAGTATTGATGAAGGAAGAAGTTCCAGTATTGATGAAGAAGTTCCAGTATTGATGAAGAAGTTCCAGTATTGATGAAGGAAGAAGTTCCAGTATTGATGAAGTAAGAAGTTCCAGTATTGATGAAGTAAGAAGTTCCAGTATTGATGAAGAAGTTCCATTAATTGGTGAAGGAAGAAGTTCCAGTATTGATGAAGTAAGAAGTTCCAGTATTGATGACGTAAGAAGTTCCAGTATTTATGAAGAAGTTCCAGTATTTATGAAGAAGTTCCAGTATTGATGACGTAAGAAGTTCCAGTATTGATGAAGAAGTTCCAGTATTGATGAAAAAGTTCCAGTATTGATGAAGAAAGAAGTTCCAGTATTGATGAAGTAAGAAGTTCCAGTATTGATGAAGGAAGAAGTTCCAGTATTGATGAAGAAGTTCCAGTATTGATGACGTAAGAAGTTCCAGTATTGATGAAGAAGTTCCAGTATTTATGACGTAAGAAGTTCCAGTATTTATGAAGAAGTTCCAGTATTTATGAAGAAGTTCCAGTATTGATGAAGAAGTTCCAGTATTGATGAAGAAGTTCCAGTATTGATGAAGTAAGAAGTTCCAGTATTGATGAAGGAAGAAGTTCCAGTATTGATGAAGTAAGAAGTTCCAGTATTGATGAAGTAAGAAGTTCCAGTATTGATGAAGAAATAAGTTCCAGTATTGATGAAGGAAGAAGTTCCAGTATTGATGAAGTAAGAAGTTCCAGTATTGATGAAGAAGTTCCAGTATTGATGAAGAAGTTCCAGTATTGATGAAGTAAGAAGTTCCAGTATTGATGAAGGAAGAAGTTCCAGTATTGATGAAATAAGAAGTTCCAGTATTGATGAAGGAAGAAGTTCCAGTATTGATGAAGTAAGAAGTTCCAGTATTGATGAAGAAGTTCCAGTATTGATGAAGAAGTTCCAGTATTGATGAAGAAGTTCCAGTATTTATGAAGAAGTTCCAGTATTGATGAAGAAGTTCCAGTATTTATGAAGAAGTTCCAGTATTGATGAAGAAGTTCCAGTATTGATGAAGAAAGAAGTTCCAATATTGATGACGTAAGAAGTTCCAGTATTGATGAAGAAGTTCCAGTATTTATGACGTAAGAAGTTCCAGTATTTATGAAGAAGTTCCAGTATTTATGAAGAAGTTCCAGTATTGATGAAGAAGTTCCAGTATTGATGAAGAAGTTCCAGTATTGATGAAGTAAGAAGTTCCAGTATTGATGAAGGAAGTTCCAGTATTGATGAAGTAAGAAGTTCCAGTATTGATGAAGTAAGAAGTTCCAGTATTGATGAAGAAATAAGTTCCAGTATTGATGAAGGAAGAAGTTCCAGTATTGATGAAGAAAGAAGTTCCAGTATTGATGAAGAAGTTCCAGTATTGATGAAGAAAGAAGTTCCAGTATTGATGAAGTAAGAAGTTCCAGTATTGATGAAGGAAGAAGTTCCAGTATTGATGAAGTAAGAAGTTCCAGTATTGATGAAGTAAGAAGTTCCAGTATTGATGAAGAAATAAGTTCCAGTATTGATGAAGGAAGAAGTTCCAGTATTGATGAAGAAAGAAGTTCCAGTATTGATGAAGAAGTTCCAGTATTGATGAAGAAAGAAGTTCCAGTATTGATGAAGAAAGAAGTTCCAGTATTGATGAAGTAAGAAGTTCCAGTATTGATGAAGTAAGAAGTTCCAGTATTGATGAAGTAAGAAGTTCCAGTATTGATGAAGTAAGAAGTTCCAGTATTGATGAAGTAAGAAGTTCCAGTATTGATGAAGAAGTTCCAGTATTGATGAAGAAGTTCCAGTATTGATGAAGAAGTTCCAGTATTGATGAAGAAAGAAGTTCCAGCATTGATGAAGAAAGAAGTTCCAGTATTGATGAAGTAAGAAGTTCCAGTATTGATGAAGTATTGATGAAGTAAGAAGTTCCAGTATTGATGAAGTAAGAAGTTCCAGTATTGATGAAGAAGTTCCAGTATTGATGAAGAAGTTCCAGTATTGATGAAGTAAGAAGTTCCAGTATTGATGAAGGAAGAAGTTCCAGTATTGATGAAGTAAGAAGTTCCAGTATTGATGAAGTAAGAAGTTCCAGTATTGATGAAGTAAGAAGTTCCAGTATTGATGAAGTAAGAAGTTCCAGTATTGATGAAGAAAGAAGTTCCAGTATTGATGAAGTAAGAAGTTCCAGTATTGATGAAGAAAGAAGTTCCAGTATTGATGAAGAAGTTCCAGTATTGATGAAGTAAGAAGTTCCAGTATTGATGAAGAAGTTCCAGTATTGATGAAGTAAGAAGTTCCAGTATTGATGAAGAAAGAAGTTCCAGTATTGATGAAGAAGTTCCAGTATTGATGAAGAAGTTCCAGTATTGATGAAGAAAGAAGTTCCAGTATTGATGAAGTAAGAAGTTCCAGTATTGATGAAGTAAGAAGTTCCAGTATTGATGAAGAAGTTCCAGTATTGATGAAGTAAGAAGTTCCAGTATTGATGAAGTAAGAAGTTCCAGTATTGATGAAGAAGTTCCAGTATTGATGAAGAAGTTCCAGTATTGATGAAGTAAGAAGTTCCAGTATTGATGAAGAAAGAAGTTCCAGTATTGATGAAGAAAGAAGTTCCAGTATTGATGAAGAAAGAAGTTCCAGTATTGATGAAGAAGTTCCAGTATTGATGAAGTAAGAAGTTCCAGTATTGATGAAGTAAGAAGTTCCAGTATTGATGAAGAAGTTCCAGTATTGATGAAGTAAGAAGTTCCAGTATTGATGAAGTAAGAAGTTCCAGTATTGATGAAGAAGTTCCAGTATTGATGAAGAAGTTCCAGTATTGATGAAGTAATAAGTTCCAGTATTGATGAAGTAAGAAGTTCCAGTATTGATGAAGAAGTTCCAGTATTGATGAAGTAAGAAGTTCCAGTATTTATGAAGAAGTTCCAGTATTGATGAAGTAAGAAGTTCCAGTATTGATGAAGTAAGAAGTTCCAGTATTGATGAAGTAAGAAGTTCCAGTATTGATGAAGAAAGAAGTTCCAGTATTGATGAAGAAGTTCCAGTATTGATGAAGAAGTTCCAGTATTGATGAAGTAAGACGTTCCAGTATTGATGAAGAAAGAAGTTCCAGTATTGATGAAGTAAGAAGTTCCAGTATTGATGAAGAAGTTCCAGTATTGATGAAGTAAGAAGTTCCAGTATTGATGAAGAAGTTCCAGTATTGATGAAGTAATAATAATAATAATAATAATAACCTTTATTTTATAAAGCGCCTTTAAAAGCAGCTTCTCAAAGCGCTGTACACACAATGGACAATAGTTAAAAGCAAACACATCAACAGGTAAATGCAAGTTTAAAAAAGTATGTCTTAAGTTGACCTTTAAAAATGGCATAAGTCTGGGCTTCTCTAAGTTCAAGAGGCAGAGAATTCCAAAGGGCAGGTGCATAGAAGGAAAAAGCCCTGTCACCCATAGACTTTAAGCGAGTTTTAGGAACCACCAGCATGCTCGATTGTGAGGAGCGCAATCTGCGATTCGGAGTGTAGGGGTGTAACAGTTCAGCTAGATAATTTGGAGCCAGACTGTGCAAAGACTTATATGTAAGCATCATAATCTTAAAATCGACTCGGAACCTAACTGGGAGCCAATGCAAGGATTCCAAAACCGGAGTGATATGGTTGCATATTCTGGACCCAGTTAAGATCCTAGCAGCAGAATTTTGTACACGTTGAAGCTTGTGTAGTGTAGATTTAGAAACACCAGCTATAAGAGCGTTACAATAGTCAATCCGAGAGATGACGAAGGAATTTATCAGCTTTTCAGCTACGGGAAAAGTTAACATTGGCCGCAATCTAGCGATGTTTCTAAGATGGAAAAAAGATGATTTAACAGTACTCTGAATGAAAGAATCAAATTAAAGATTAACATCAAAAATAACTCCAAGGTTCCTCATTTTACTCTGGATACCCAAAACAGAGCCATCAAGAGTCAAAGACAGAGAACCAACTTTGGAAGTTTGATGACGAGAACCAATGAGCATAACTTCAGTTTTATCACTGTTCAAACACAGGAAATTATTACTCATCCAGGTCCATAGTAAGACGTTCCAGTATTGATGAAGAAGTTCCAGTATTAATGAAGTAAGACGTTCCAGTATTGATGAACGAAGAGTCTGAGCTGATGTTCATTATAGATGAGCGGGCGATTCACATGCATGTGTCATATAAATCTTCAACCTACATTAAAGGTACCCTATGTATTTTTTTGTTCTACATTATCAAATTGAAATAAGTAATCAATCCATCATTAATGCATACATTTTGTGGCAGAGTGTGGGAGTGGCAGAGGTTAGTTGAGTGTGTGTGTGTGTGTGTGTGTGTGTGTGTGTGTGTGTGTGTGTGTGTGTGTGTGTGTGTGTGTGTGTGTGTGTGTGTGAGAACAGAAGAGAGTCTGCTGGAGAAAAGAGAACGAGACAGAACTCGTAATAAAACAAGAATGTACATCAGCTCCTGAGTGTGTGTGTGTGTGTGTGTGTGTGTGTGTGTGTGTGTGTGTGTGTGTGAGAACAGAAGAGAGTCTGCTGGAGAAAAGAGAGCGAGACAGAACTCGTAATAAAACAAGAATCAACATCAGCTCCTGTGTGTGTGTGTGTGTGTGTGTGTGTGTGTGTGTGTGTGTGTGTGTCAATCAACATCAGCTTGTCTTCAGGAGATGAAGAACTGAGGGATTGTAAATGTTATAAAGTGACGCGGAGATGATGGTGTTTTATTAAACTGATAAACTCATATCTCTCTCTCTCTAACAGAGTTCACTGTAAAACATTATATATTGTGAAGATCGTCATTATGGTTGTTGTGCTGGAGTTTATTCTAAAGGAAGTAGTGTGTGTGTATTAATGAGTAAAAGTACAGTAACTCTTCAGCTTCAACTTGAGATCTTTCATCAAAACTGGTTATATCTCTAGCAGTGAGTGTTTATGAGCAGCAGAAGAATCATATTCATCCGCTCAGAGCCGAAGCACAACCACAACAATGTTCTTCCACAAAATACATGCAGTTTTGTTTTTAACCCCTAGAGGGACAAAAGTTACATTTTGTATCAATAAGTTAAAATGACATTATTTTTTAATGTTCTCTGAATGTTTTTAAAATATTTTAAAAATGTATTTTCTTGGTCATTCAATTCATCCAACATTTTGTGAACATTACTTTTGAATGTTCTCTGAATACATGTAGTAACATTTAAAAAACATTAGACGAACATCCAGCTAAATGTTAATGTAAAGAAAACGTTTCATGAACAATGTATAAATAACGTTTTTTGTGCAAATGTTTTGAGAACATTATTAAATACCAGATAACTTTCACCACATGTTCCATAAACGTTGCTGGAAGAACGTTTGTTCATAACTCATGAGAGAACCTCATAAACACGGTCACCTAATGACATTTCATTGATAGTCATTTCTGCAATCCTAGAGAAAGAACCAATGGAACAATATGAGATGACATTCTGCATATGGCTTGACTGTATTCTTCCGTCAGTAATAATCTGAGATATGTTAGTCAGTGGTTGCATTGATTTAAACAGACTCTGACCCGCTGAAGATCAGCACTGCTCCATCACTCTTTTCTAGTCCTTTGAATATCTCTGTTTGTTTACATTGCTCATTTGCATAGACTGGGCTGAAGCTTTATCCTGATTGGCTGCTGAGCGGAGCTTTGACTGACAGCAGGCAAATACAATCAAATGAAGCATCTGTTCAATCGCAGCAAAGATATGGACAAAAAAGGGCATATTTTAGTTTCTTCTCTGCTATAGGATCAGAGAATCCCGGACCTGTTCACTGAATCTGGACTAAACACATCCGTTTTAATCTATCCGAGGAGAGTCTTCTTTAAACATCGCTGTTGGACTTCAAGGTAACTATTCAAACTTAAAATTGATGTCATTATTATTAAACTATTATTAAAACTATTTTACATTGAGCTAAACATAATAAAACATTCAGTAGTGGTCAAAAGTGATACTTGTCCTATGAAATAGACATATTCACACTTCATTCAAATATTAGTATAAATGCATTAATGATTTTGTCAACATATTGCGTTGCTGTGCTTTGACCCAATTGTTTTATTTGTGATAATAATGTAATGAAACGTTGTGCAACATCATTTTTGGCCACATGCAAAAACAAGAGTGAATCAATCAAATATTAATAACTGATTATGTGCTTTTTTATGTCAGCTTTTTGTTTTTCTGTGCAATTTTCATTAAAAACTAAATTTTGCGTAGTAAAATAAAACATAGTTTTTCCCTTTTTTTTAACAAATAATCTTGTCAGATAAACCCTTAACCAAGTTTAGTGTTTTGTTCTTCCCTCATATTTAGTTTTTTTAAATAATGTAAAATATTTCATGGTTCATATTTTGATGGTTCATTAAACTTGTAGAGTCATTAAAATCAAATCTCCCCTCCGGACATCACTGTTGGACACTATTGTGAGTGTGTAAAACACTGGCAATAACTTCTTCAACATAAAGGAAGGTCTAATGATAGTGAATTAAAGGTTTGTTTTCTGTGTTAGTGTTGAAAGATGCAGCAAACGTTCAGAGCCGTCACACACTCTCCAGGAATACTCATCTGGAGGATCGAGGTGGGTTTCATTGGTGAATCGTTTAATACATAATCTATTGAAGAAATGTATGCATGAAGAATGTTTTCACTGCTGTTGTTTACTGATTTTGATCAAGTATAAAGACATTTTTAAATTCCCACTCAACACAGCCTGCAGTGTGTTATTTGCATATATAATGTATGAGAATATAAGCCAACTATTGTATTAATGATGGGATGTACAGTATGTGAAACTTGTTTGGGAAATGTCCCGCCCCTTACAATAACCACCAGTTTAACATACTACTAACTAACTCAACCAGGCCCCACCCTTTATTCTGCGTATGAATTATTATTATGAGGAATATTGTGACGTGTTCGTTCCCGGAAGAAACTCAAGATACAATGGAGGCGTTTCAGGAGTTCAGAAACACTGACACTGATATAGAGAATAACTGGAGCTTTTCATGATCAAACAGCAACACTACACACTAAACACAGATGAACACTACACACTAAACACAGATGAACACTACACACTAAACACTGATGAACATTACACACTAAACACAGATGAAACTACACACTAAACACTGATGAACACTACACACTAAACACAGATGAACACTACACACTAACACAGATGAACACTACACACTAAACACTGATGAACACTACACACTAAACACAGATGAACACTACACACTAAACACAGATGAACACTACACACTAAACACAGATGAACCTACACACTAAACACAGATGAACACTACACACTAACACAGATGAACACTACACACTAAACACTGATGAACACTACACACTAAACACAGGATGAACACTACACACTAAACACAGATGAACACTACACACTAACACTGATGAACACTACACACTAAACACTGATGAACACTACACACTAAACACAGATGAACACTACACACTAAACACAGATGAACACTACACACTAAACACTGATGAACACTACACACTAAACACTGATGAACACTACACACTAAACACTGATGAACACTACACACTAAACACTGATGAACACTACACACTAAACACAGATGAACACTACACACTAAACACTGATGAACACTACACACTAAACACTGATGAACACTACACACTAAACACAGATGAACACTACACACTAAACACTGATGAACACTACACACTAAACACTGATGAACACTACACACTAAACCTGATGAACACTACACACTAAACACTGATGAACACTACACACTAAACACAGATGAACACTACACACTAAACACTGATGAACACTACACACTAAACACAGAGGAACACTACACATAAACACAGATGAACACTACACACTAAACACAGATGAACACTACACACTAACACTGATGAACACTACACACTAAACACTGATGAACACTACACACTAAACACAGATGAACACTACACACTAAACACAGATGAACACTACACACTAAACACAGGATGAACACTACACACTAAACACTGATGAACACTACACACTAAACACTGATGAACACTACACACTAAACACAGAATGAACACTACACACTAAACACAGATGAACACTACACACTAAACACAGATGAACACTACACACTAAACACAGATGAACACTACACACTAAAAGAACACTCCCTAAGAAAGATGAACACTACACACTAAACACTGATGAACACTACACACTAAACACAGATGAACACTACACACTAACACAGATGAACACTACACACTAAACACAGATGAACATTACACACTAAACACTGATGAACACTACACACTAACACAGATGAACA